>CAWTZC010000546.1:0-21546 GCA_963919715.1 Microtus obscurus
AAAGCTACTCAAGATTTCTGTAGCATGAAAAGGAGGAGGAATCCATTACAATAAGAAGCTAGGAAAAGGGAGTATTCTATCTAACTTTTGATGTCATATTATTTATCTCATTATATTACTTTGTTATATATTTAAAAATGAATGAATAAAAAGCTTAGTAACTGGGATAATAAATAAACTGGAATGTATAAGTGCAGGGAGAGGGAAGATCAGTTTTCTTCAGTGGAGTGACACTGGGTATATCAACAGCTCCAAGGCAGAGCAGAGTTGTTGACCTACAGTATAAGGGGCTCCACAGTGTCTGTCTGTGTGTTTGCTTTGATTTTGGTCACAGTTTGGTATCTTTGATTTATTTTTAGTTATTGGGGTTTGATGTTGCAAGTTGGTTTCTATTTGTTTTTCATGGTAAAGTACTTAATGTTGAGAGGGTAGGGAGTGGGAGAGGATCTAGAAGGACTCGGGAGTGAAAAATATATCAAAAATATATTTAAATCTAAATCTTTTTTAGATAATAAAAGAATAAAAAATTTAAAAAATGTATTGTATGACTTTCTCAAAAGAATAAACAAAATTTATACTTTATATAAAAAAAAATGTAAGCTGTTCAAGACATGAACTGTTCTACATTAGCCCATGTCTTCATATTTTTTCAGTATCGTCTAAGAAAAACATGTCTACTTTTGTCCAATCATAGCTAGTTTCTTCCATCAAAACTTGCCTGTGTTTACCTTTTGTTTTGGGGGAAGATATTTCCCCTATACTATTTCCTCTTTTCCTGTAGCAGCAGTATTGCTTGGTATTCTTCAGTAAATAACCATCTTATTCAATCTCAGATACTTTTCACCACCTTCAGTATTTTTCATTCATTTTAATTATATTAGCAAACAATTATTAGAAATTGGACATATTAGAACTTCCTTTTATTATTTCTTAGTTAATTGAAAATTAGTTTTTGTATTTTTTATATATTTAACCAGAACTAGATTACATTTTTTCTATATCCACCCACCCTTAACATCACAACCACTAGAATCCAATTAGCTCCCTCCAATATCTATGCATTATTTATGACTTGCTTTTTTGGAATATACCCTTTCACCTTGACAGGATGGGAGAACTCCTTCTAAATTCAGAATTCACCATTTGACTTCTTAACCACAAGGCAGCTTAATATTGAGCTGAACACTGCTATATGACAAGACATTTTGATGTTGTTAGATACATTATTTTCTCTAAAAAATCTGGTTCTGATTTGAAAATATTCATTTTCTATGATGAAAATCATTTACTGGAAGAAGTAATTCACTGAATTTGATTCAAGTTTCTCCTAATGCCAAGATGCCCTTCCTCAAGGAGTTATTCTTTTTCTTTTTTTTCTCGCAGCAGTTGGCTTCACATGGTGCTTTTGGCAAGTACTCTACCAAGAACTCCACACCCTGTCCCTCAAATTACTGGGTACTTTGATGACTTAACACATCATACTTTACTTGGTTATCTTAGGATACAGTAAATTTTATTCTTGTTTCAGATTCATCCCAGAAGTAAATGGCATTATCTCTCCTGCATTTTAATTATGGCTCTGTCTTCATATATAATTCTAAAGCAGAGATGGCACTTGCTTCCATGGGTAACTTGGTCACTGGCACATATAAGCTCATTGGGCTTAAAGTAGGAAAGCATTGCCAGGAATTTCTTACATTCTTGCTGCACAAGGCTATGCTCTCCTGGAAGAGTTCCTCTGTCATGTGAGCACTCATAGGAACAGGGAAATCAACTGAAAGAAAATCCACAGATATTTAGAACAAAAAAAAGACACCTGAGAAGGTAACCTTCATAGTGACAGAAAATAATATCAGAGATTTAGTTCATTATCCTCATGGCACAGAGCATGGGGGGGCTTGGCTGGGGTATAGCAGGAATCAGGCAGACACTGTGCTGGGGAATTCTGTAGTCTTGATTCATTTTGGTATTCTTATTTTTCTAATTTCTTATCTTTATATATTTTTTTTGAAAAAATCATAATTATATTTTAAAACAATCTTATTTTTACATACCAATCCCAGTTAACTCTTCCTGCTGTCCTCCCACTCCCATTTCTTCTCCCACCCCACCTTCCTTCCATTAGCTAAAAGAGGGTGAGGCCTCCCATGGGGAGTCAAAAAGTTTGACATATCCCTTGAGAAAGGACCAAGGCACTCTGCCCCGTATCTAGGCGGAGTAAGGTGTCCCTCCATAGGGAATGGGCTCTGAAGAGCAAGTTCATACACAAAGGAATAAATACTGGTTCCACTGCTAGTGGCCCAAACTTCCCAAGTCATGCAACTGTCACCCACATTCAGAGGGGTCTAGTTTAGTCCTTTTCTGAATAGAAAAGGAAGAGTAAATTGGGAAGGCATAAGAGAAATGAGAGTGGATGGGGGGAGAGACGGGATAAAAAGTTGTGGTCAGTCCATCAAATAAATAAATAAATATTTTAAGTAATGAGTCCATGCTTATTAATAATGTCATAGCATGTACCCAGATTTTGACATTTGGGACCACTTAAATTCAAAAAGAGTAATACTGTTATAAATATGTAAACTCACCTCCAAACTCAAATTATTTTTAAAAATTGCTTATGCTACTATGATTGCAAGGAGTCTCCATAGAATTGCTTCAGCAGGATTCATTGACCTGTATTTTTGTAGTGAAGTCTCACAAAGGCCACCCTAACCATGCTTCAAGGAAGTTGTTACATAGCTCCTACTGAAGGCTGACCCTGAGTTTCCTGTAGAGACACTGTCTGTGCATGAATACTGAATGTAAAGATCAGACAGTCCTCCACTGTGGTATCAAAGGAAAAGCCTGAATGTTTCAAAGAGGCACAACAGAGTCATGAATCCATGATAAAAAAAAGAATGAATGCTTATAGTGCTATTGAAACATCATTGGGCATGTGATTGTTCAAAGATATCAGGTTTGGGATAATTGGAAAAAAACAAAAACTGAATCTGAAAAAGACAGTAAATCTCAAGGAAGGGGACAAAATTACAGATGGAAAGAAAATGCAGAAAGGAAACAGAAGCAAAATAAACAACAATAGTTGGAGTTAATTGAGAAATAGAGATGGATTTTTCACTGAGATAATATTAAAAACTTTGGAACACTGTTCACAAGAGCAGAAATAGAGCATTATAGAGTAGGATAACCTATGGCTAGCATTTTGTCCGCATAGTTCATTCATTACCACTTTGAGCTAATAAAAGAACTATTGGTGAATTACCAAGCTCAAGCCTAGAGTCTTGGTGAAGAAATAAAGTTGTTCTTAGTATAGCCTAAATGTTTTCTTTAAATTTTATTGGTAAAATATATCATGTATGGCGGGGTTTTTGAAAGCAGTATATCATTTAGATTCAGCTCTTAAACAGTAATATAGTTTGATGCATCATAGGACCTAATAAAAATGCTAAACTAGGCCATTAAAGTATTAGCTATGTGCCATTGGTATATTGTATTGGGAAAGGACTTTAATTAGTTCGCTACACGGGAGAATCTGCATTTCCATAAGGAAGGAATGTTAAGATGGATGGTATAGCCCCAGCTTCTTACAAAGAAGCTTTCAGGTCCAATCATGGAAACTATTCAAGCAGCATTACAGCAATAAGAACAAGATGGAGTAAGGGCAGAGAGTATAAATGAAGATTACTCAATCAAAACATGTTATATTGTAATTAAGGTAGAAGGAATTGTATGTTATGAGTGACAATTGGGGATGATTCTTGTGCTCAGCTAGAGTAAGCTATATGTTTAGTTTAAACCAGATGAAGAAAATGCAGTTTGCTTTCAAATTCATGACGGTTTGTGTTCATTTTTGAGATTTTAATTATTCTGTTACATAGCGATGCCCCACAGGGCAGCCTAGGAACAGGAGTGAAAGACAGACTCTGAGGACTGTGCTCCCCCTCCCCACTTCTCGGCTGTGCAAAGTGTTCACACGATGTACAGTCTATTTTTAATTATTGATTAGATGCTTTAATAGTTGCGCACGGAGTCTTGGTGAGAAGAGTAAATTAGAGAAATTACGATTTAGCACATTTACAATCAAAGTTCTTGATCTGCACCAACTAGGCAGCATAACTGTTTCCATCCCATCCTCATAAGTAAGTCCTTGTCCTGGAGCTTTTTTTTTCCTGGATCTAAATTTCTGTTTAATTCAGTTCTAAGAAATCTTTCTGTCTTTCTGGGATACGATTTATTTCAGCACTCATTGACAAACTTATAATTAAAGACTCAAACCTTTGTTTTTCTAAAAGGGGTGTATATGTTGCTTTTATTATATTCTAAATTGAAATGATACAGTCTTAGACTTCTTCTTATTCATCTCTCACCAGAGATCTACTTCCTACCTCCTTAAACGTACATACTTATAGAAAGTGAAATATTAAGAAAAAATCTTTATTTTTTTTTCATTTACAGGTGCCCAACTTTTAAGCTCATACTTTGACCTAGATTTGCAGTATCCATAGAATCATGTAACACCTAGAACAATCCACAGTGGTTGTACCATGATAATTTTTTTTATTGTAATTTATTAAAAAAAACTATCTTTTCCCAATTTATTAGGCCAAATCCACTTCCCACCCCTACTGTCCTCCTGCTCATCCACCACTCCTCCTCCCCTGGGGAGGAGAGAATTTCTTAAGATCATTACATCCTATCTGTTTGCCTTCATCACAATCCTACACTTCTCACAGTTTCATTTTGGTTTCTTCCTAGATCTTTTTTCATGTGTATTACGGTGCTCAACTGTCCTCAGAGTTTGATACTCACTTACTACAGATGGAAATTTGTTATTTGTATCTTTCTTACCTTCTTCAGTCTATGAAAATGAAATAGCTTTGTCTGGGCAGCTAGGAAACAAACACACATTTTATTATCACAGTTCGAGAGACTGGAATGTCTAAGTTTACATTTCCATAAGAAGAATATATGGTGACAATCTCCAGAATTTTAGTCACTGGGAGGCAGTAAAAGGAGAATTGTGTTTAAGGGCAGCCTGGGCTATATTATAAGAACTTGTTTCAAACTCAGTGTGAGCTAAACTTGAAATTTTACTGACCATTTATCTGTCCTCACACAGAAAAAGGAACAGACAAGTCAATATATGGCAGTTTAGCTGAGTGTCCTACCCTCGTTGATGAGCAAAAGTTCATCTGACTAAAGGCCACAGCACTTTCTACCAACACATTGTTGGTGGTGCAGGTTTGCATCTGAGTTTTTCAGGGACACAGTCATCCACATCTCATCAGTAATATATTAAAATTAAAAAATATAACTTCAGTTATCAACATGAGGGGTATGTGCTCAACAGGTTAAAGTTGTCGTTAAGTGTATAGGTGATGGTAATTTACTACTGTTTAATCACTGTTCTGTTTGTTTCAGCTGTTTTGAGTCTTTTCAAGGCAGCAGAAAGAAATATTCATTCACCCCAAAGATCAGACTGAAGGAACTATAGCAGTGAAGTCCATCTTAGTGTACTAGTGAATTTGCTGGGGTTATTTATACAAATATGGGTAAATGGCTGATTACAGAAGCATATAAAATTCAAAAGCTGCTGCTATGCTGTAAAGCATATAACAGCATGGGTAATTTAGGAAAGCAGCTTATCTCTAATGTCCCCTGTAAGTGATTTTTTATCAGCTCAGATGCTCAGAGAGATTCTTTCTGCATCAACCCTTCCCTCCTTATGCACCTTGTAAGTCTTGTCAGTTTTAGGAGCTTTCTGGAACTTTTAATCTTTCTGTATACAGAGTGAGACTTACAAACCTCCTCACTCCCTACATAAAGGAATGCTACCCTAAAAGAAATAATTACATGATACTTGTTTTCAGTTGTTGATAAAAAATATTAAATTCTTACTTTAATGAAAGAATAAACATTCTTTAATTAAAATAACATTTAAAATCCAAAACCATGGAAATGTGTGTAATATGAGATCACAGGGTTCTTTGAAATCATCATGGTAATCATTTATAAAAAAGCAATTCATTTTTAGCTCTAATATAGTAAAGGAAAACATTTAAGAGACATGCCAGTTTTCTGGGTTTCTAAAAATTGAAAAACTCACATCTCAATGGTCCATTGTCATCACACTTCTTGCTAAAGTTCCAAGAGCTGCATCATGGAAAAGATGACAGAAAGAACTTAAGAGTTAAAAAATGGCAAGGAGAGCCGGGCGGTGGTGGCACACGCCTTTAATCCCAGCACTTGGGGAGGCAGAGGCAGGCGGATCTTTGTGAAGTTCAAGGCCAGTCTGGTCTACAAGAGCTAGTTTCAGGACAGGCACCAAGCTACAGAGAAACCCTGTCTCGAAAGAAAAAAAAAGCAAACAAACAAACAAACAAAAAAGAAAAAAATGGCAAGGGAGTGCTGTGTAAGTGTTGTCTTTGGACATGGCATGGCATTGCACTCATGAATTTACTGCAGCGGTTGTCACCCGCCTAAAACCCACACAAGACAAAGCCACTTACAAAGTTCAGCAGGGTGGAACGCAGGACTCAAGGCTCCCGACAAGCTATAGGGCAATTGGCAATTGAAAGCTGTTGAAAGAATGAAAATCTTCTTTGAGGGTGTTGCCACTAGCAAGTTAGTTGCGCATGTTCCAGTGGATGGATGAATATATCATGCTCATAAGGGCAGTACTAATTTGATTTTTGTGGGTTAATCAGGAACAAACAGAAAACAAAAGATGTAAAAAGAAATTGTATATCACATGCTAATTACACCTGAAGAATTAAATAATTTTATCAGTTGCTTGTATTTGGATATGTATAAATTACATAAATAATTTAAAACATTAGACAGTGTGATTAGAAAATGATATTGTTATTATGCCAACAAAGCAAAGACTTAATATGGGCTTTAAATGACAGTGATAGATATTCTAAGAAAAATTATCTACTGCTTCTTGAAAGCTTAGTGATATGGCTTTTTGCAAAGGAGACTAGACTGTTTATATAATGGATAACAAACCAACACAAGGTATTGCATTTATTTTAATCTAAATTATTTTCAATTGTACCTTTATCAGAATAATAGCATCTGGCACATAAGAGGTTCTGAATAGTATCTTCTTCCCTCCCATCTACTCAACAATCCTTTCTCCTTCCTTCTTTCTTGCTTTTAACTTTTGTTCCTTCCCACCTTCTTATTTTTCTTTGTGTTTTTCTGTCTTCCAAAGTCCACACTTTTATACTTTTTTAGTGAAAATAGCATCACCATAAATAAGTGCTTTCTTAGCCACAGCAGTCTGCATTGGTATATTTGATAGGCTTAAATATCTGATAATTAGCATGAATTTTGTGAGTGCATGGCCAAAGGCATTCAAAAACTGACAAATTTCTGTGTTCTACTTCCTGCATTTCATCATCCATGGGCCCAACACTTCTCATTTCTCTCCGG
Organism: Microtus obscurus; assembly: GCA_963919715.1. Lineage (NCBI taxonomy): Eukaryota > Metazoa > Chordata > Mammalia > Rodentia > Cricetidae > Microtus > Microtus obscurus. Next base: position 7,441 of record CAWTZC010000546.1, read on the forward strand.
CACTTAGACATGCATATCTGTTAGGAGAAAATTAATTTAAATTAGACATAGATAAACAAATTTAACCCTAGCAATTGCAAGGAGGCAGGAAGATTGAAAGTTTTGAGACCAGCCAGGCTTAAATGCAATGAGATGTTTGTCTCATAGGGATAGTGCGTGGGGAGTGGACGAGAACAACCTTAATCTAAAATAAAATATAAAAATAAAAGTGTGGCAGATCAAAACTTGAGAAAAGCATGTGAATGTAGTAAGGATTTAGTATTTTCACATTGTCATGGCATATAAGTCAAAAGGATGCAGGTGCTAAACATCTAATCACTATTAAGAGAACTGAGCATATCTGGAAACTAGTGGGGCTATTAATTAGATCTCTAGAATAAATACATAGTGTGCATATATATATATATATATATATATATATATATATCTTTACTGTAACTTGATTGAGATTGGATACTCGTAGCCCATTTGCAGAATGACCCAACTTACCATGGGATTGGAGCACAGTAAACCATATCTAAAGAACAAGACACATTAAAACCTACATAATCATGATACTCTTATGATCTGTGGGAAGCCATTGGTAATTCAAAAATTCTCCCTCTATATTCTTAGTCAAGTTGCTCTGCACATCTCTCATTATACAGATTATAGGTCACACCAAACAACTTTGTAACTTCCATCCCCCCAAAAACTTCTTTTCTAACAATGGACTAGAGATTAAAAGTTGCTACATGTTCACTGATACTGCAATTTTTTTTCCTGATTTGTTTATGTAGCCACTCTAGTAAAGTCTGTTTCACAGCATACTTCCCTGATACTCTGGCTTTTGTTGTCTTTCCTTCCCCTCTTGACGTTCGCTGAGCCATAGATACAGAAGATGAGAGTGGATAGTGTATAAATCCCTTGTGATTGGATTTCTAATGATCCATTGATCTCTGCACTGCCTTCACTCATGGTTTTCTGTGATGATCCCTATTTGCATATAAAATGAAACTTCTGTGGGTATAGGATAAAATATAGCAAGAAATTATGCTAGTCTAGCAAAGTGGCAGTTACTAGATTCTTTCCTAAGGTCTATGGATACACTAGCCCAGGTAAGGTATTAGGTTTCCAGTACATGCATCATTTCTCTCCTGTTGAGTGGCCCTTACGTGTAATTCGACAGCTGTTGGCTGCCATTGACACATAAGTGCCATTTTTTGTTGTTGCATGCTTTGTCACTCTGATAATTGTCATGGTTCATAGACATAAAAGATAGCTTGGTAGGATTGTTTTATTGCTTCACTCTATTGGTAGTTTTTATTACAATATTGTAAACAGAAGTAGAAATACATACAATATGACAAATATAATTCCAAATTTGGACTATCCAATATACAAATTACTTTAGACAGTAAAACAAAAGTAATTTTATATATGTTTCAATATACAAGAATCTATACCAATGCATATTATCTAAGACTAATATGTTGCTTTTAATAGGTCACATACACAGACAAGATCGTGTCTTAGGGCTCTTAACCCCTAAAGCCACCATTGTCTGAAGGGATAGAAACTTCACACACACACACACACACACACACACACAAACCAGGAAAGGGGTAGCTCAATCCTTATTTTTACTAAAAAGGAAGCAAATAAATATTTCCTTAAATAAACAATTGTGAAGAAGATGCTAGAGTTATTTGAGCAGAAGTGACAGAGAAACTTAATACTTTTCCCCTGACCCATTTCTTTCTGAGCTTAGTATATTTTACTAGCCCAGCAGCAAATTCATAGCTCCCCTCTTGTGATTTACTGAATTGCTGTCTCTAGAATCTTTCTCACTCATTCTTCCCCTTTTTCTTGTACTCAGGCTGTTTGGAAAACTGCCTGCTTACCCCTACTCCTCACGTACAACTGTTACAGACCTAACCAATGCTGTCATCACTTCACCTCTTATCTATAAACAGATTTGCTGGGACTTCTTTTCCAATACCCAGTTTCAGTATACTGTGTGAGCCAAATACAAAACTACAGCATTCTTCATTATTTTGATGTATAAAGTTAGAAGCTAAAATGTGTACAGTATAATGAACTTTATTTCTGAAGCTATTTTCTCATTTTACAGTTACAAATCCTAGGGTTCCCTTTTTCCCATCCTTTCTCCTGCTCCCCTAACTTCCATCCTCCCCATCTGCCATCAACTCCTCAGAGAGATGGGAAGAGTTCCCGTGGGAAGTCAACAAAATCTGGCATATCACTTTGAGAAAAGACCAAAGGCCTTGCCCCTCATATCTAGGCTGAGAAAGTGTAATCCTCCAAAGAGAATGGGTTCAAAAGGCAATTCCAGTCGACTAAAGATAATTCAAAGTCCCACTGCCAGTAGTGCCCACATTTCCGAAGTCACACAACTGTCACCTACATTAAGAGGGCTTAGTTTCAGCTTATGCAGGTTCCCCTGCTGTCAGTAGAGTCAACGGCTCCCACTAGTTCAGGTTTAGATTGTTTCAGGAGTATCTCCATCATGGTCTTGACCATTTTGCTCATATTATTACTTCTTCATCTCTTCAATTGAACTCTGGAAGCTCTGCCCAGAGTAACTATGGATCTCTACTTCTAAGCAAAAGATAACCAGCAATATAGTCTAAGACCCCAGAGAAGCTAGGTAACAAGAAGAACCCTAAGAGTGACATACATGGTCCCTTGGAAAGGGGAACTAGACAAGATCTCCTGAGAAAATTGGGAATGTGCAAAATGGGAGAAGGGAGAGTTGAGGGGGAAAGGGGGAGGAAAGAAGGGAAGGGGAGGAGAACATGAAGGAATGGTATGACAAGATAAAAAGAAGGAAAGAGAGAGAAAGCAAGGAAAGAGATATCTTGATTGAGAGAGCCATTAGGGGGCTAGCAGAAACCTGACACTAGGGAAATTCCAAGGAATTAACAAGAATGACCAGAACCAACAGTGGAAAGGGCACCTGAACTGGCCTTCCCTGTAGTCAGATTAATGACTACCTTAAGTTGGCATCATAGAAAAATTCATCCAGCAACAAATGGAAGCAGATTCAGAAATTCTAAGCCAACCATGAGACTATATAGTTTATAAATTTTAAATTATGAGGAGAGTTTTTCATACTAATTCAATTTGCAATAAGAGAGTGATAACATAAACATCTAAATCATGAGTTGATGTATATATTACTAGATCAGTCAAAATGCTAAAACAGATTGATATTGATATGACAATTGGTATAAATATTAGTACCAACTGTGATAATTTATACTTCTGTCTGTCTCAGTTTCAATATATTAAAAATTATATGTCAATAACTGAAAAACTTAATCTTTGGAAATTCCCTGAAGGACAGTCTGCATTTTGTCTTTCAAATTTAAATGTTTATCATAGACTAGCACAGAGTAGATGATCAAAAAAATTTATGGAAAGCCCAAATAAGTGAATTACTTATATATTTTTATAAAAAAGAATAACATATGCATTTATTACACTTAACACAGTATCAAATGTCAAATCTTTCTATTTATCATTTGTAGTCCAAACAGGAATAATGTACATTTTGTGGGGGAATATAAATATGTTTACAGTCCAACATCTGGAGTCTTACCCAGAAATGAAATAATGAACATGATTACGTCCCTCTCAGGCTGTGCAACAGCTGCTAAAATGCACTTGAGCTCCGAAGCAGGTAAAATCCTTTACAGTACTGCATTTTTAGTAACAAGATATCTTTCACGCTTAAATACTTTAGAGATTATTTTTTCTGTAACAGCTAAATACAGCTAGTTGTTTAGAAAACTTCACTGAAACGGATTTCTTTATTTGATGATTGCTTTGCCTGTCATGATCTAAGAACCTAAGGAATCTTCTAAAAATTTTCTGATGTTTAGAATCATACTTATAAATTATGACACATTCATCAAAGTGTTTGCAGGCGCAAATGAGTTGGGAGAGATTTTTCCAAACTCTGAAAAATGTAAGCAAAAATCCTTTATTTTCAAATATCACTATGCAATCCCTATTTTTTTCCCTTAGGCTATGTGTTATCTTGAATTGTAACTGCTATGTATGAAGTATATACAAGTTGTAAACTCAATGGGTATCCTTGTTATTGAGGCTAATGCAAACAGTCAAAATCTGTTGGTTAAAAGTAATTTAAAAAAAAACACAAGAGTGCTGAAAAGCATGAACTCATGATAAGTGGCAAAAAATGATGACGTTATTATATATCTTTCATTTATTAGCAGAAATTTAAGATGAGTTTTGTTGAATGAGGAGTGGCCGGTACAAGTTCACCCGCATGGCTTAGCTTACGCCCGAAACGAGGATTACATATGGAAACTGTATTCTTTTAAAGATCACTGCCTGGCCCTTTAGTTTTCAGTTTTATTGGCTAGCTCTACCTTTCGGTCAGCCATTTCTTATAAGGTGTGTCGCACCCAAAAGTTTTACCGGGGGAGATTCTAGTCCTGCATCTCTCTGGAGTGCGAACATCATGCAACTCCACTCAGCTTCCTCTCCCAGATCCTGTTCTGTTTACTCCACCACATGTATGGGTTGGCCTATCAATGAGCTCAGGCAGTTTTTTTAATATGAAATCACTCCCACATCATTTCCCCTTTTCTTGTTTAAACGTAAAAAAGGCTTTCATTTGAACATAGAGAGAATTACATAGACAGGTGCATATCAGTAAGAATTACAGTAGCAAGATTTAGATCTACTTTAGATTTTATCATGAAATTAAGGAGGAAATTACAACTACCTTATCCATTCTTCAACTCCATCAAGGACTGAAGAGAGCTCTAATACTAAACAAGAAATAAGAAAACTCTAGAAATGACAGAGAGCATTCTGCTGCTCTGGACAGTCACCCAAAGTCTCCACACCACAAAGGTTGGGGGCATTCTATCTTCATCCTTCAAGAATATCCACAGAGCATTTCACATGAAGTGAGGGGAAATTTCAAAGACAGTTCTATTGTCACTTTTTCTGCACTAGTGAGTGTCTCTGAGACTCTTTTTCTCTGGAACAAGAACCCCGGAAAGACCATTCTCACCTTTAGGCAATGTTGCAGTCCTCTCTCTGCTGGTTCTTTGTGTGCGTTTAGAATAAGCAGGCAAGAGCAGTCTCTTGCCCAAATAGTCCATCAAGCTCCACAAGGATCCTCTCATGCCCATCTCTTTCTCTTGAAGTAGATTGAAAGGTTGCCGGAGCAGAGCGTGTCTCATTAGTCTTAGAAAACCCTAAGTTATAGAAACATTAAAGGCCATATTCATAGTCTTGGAAAAGAGGAAGAATGCCTATCTAACTGAAATATATCTCTATATCTAAAAAATCTAACATGACAACAAGCTTGGACTATTATTTATGATTATCCATTAACAACCTATATATGTTGCATTTTTAAATGAACTGCACAATCCACAATATTAATCAAGATCAAAAAATACATATACATGTAATAACGAATGGTAAATCCACACCAACGTAAAATTATTTATATAAGTAACAGTATCCCCCTTTAAATTTAAAAGAACATTTATAAACAATATTTTTGGAATGATGGCAGTTTTCTCCTCCAAACTGCTTCCTGCTGAATGGGGGGGCGTCGTTAATTAGGTCTTTCATATAACCTGGTGTGCTTGTGGGGTCATCTCAAAGGTTGCAGTTGGAGTAAAGGTAATTTTTTAGGGGGTGATCACAGTTACAGGAGGGCGTGGTCTATCATACCATATCGGAATAGATGCAATCCATAGGGTCATCCTCTGTGAAAACAAAAGAAGACCCTCTCCGAAGCATCATATCCTTAGACCCAAATTCTGAAGTCATATCCTCATGATACTCATTCTGGTTCCACTTGAAGCCCATATAATGTGAAATGTCTTTCTGTACCAAGCTTCCTTCACAGTCAAAAATTTTAAAGAAAACACAATGTACATAATCCAGACTCTCTGTGAATTTTTCATTTTTACGTGGCTTATTTTTCTTTATTCTAATCTCTTAACTATCTGTACTCTGTCTCTTCAAAGACTTTTACCTTTTTTATTTTAAGTGGCATTAACTTTATTCTCTCTCTCTCTCTCTCTCTCTCTCTCTCTCTATATATAGAGAGAGTATATATATATATATATGTATATATTTATTTCTCTCTCAAGCCTATGTACATTCATCCCAAACACTGTAGATCCATTTGAGTGATCTATGGTCTGAATCTGTTTTATTGTGAATCTGTAATTTTTTTTTGCTATCCAGGGAGCATTTCTTAAAATGTTAAGCGCTTCTTAAAAACTGTAAGTTGTAACGTGTAGGGTAATATGGTACTGCCTGGGGTCTGTAAGTCTAAACCTTAAGTGTGCTGTTATCACAGTAATTCACGGTAGTTCCTGCCTTTGAACATGCTCCAGTTCCAGCATGGTGGAGCTGAGCCTACTCCTCGCCTCAGAGCCATTTGGTGCCCCCTGAGCTACGCACAATTGCAGGGTCATACAGTCCTGAAGGCCGAAGATAGATGCCCCAATGTGTGTTAGAGGGAACTTTGGGTGACTATGGTCCAGACAGCCAGATGTCTCTGTGCCATTTCAAAAGCTTTTGATTTTTTTGTTTGTTTTGAGGTAATTTTATATCCTTCTGGAGTCCTTGATGGAGTTGAAGAATGAATAGTTATAGTTTTCCTTAGTTATGATAAAAAAAGATAAAGTAGAGAGAACATTGGTAACTAAAATTCTTACTTGATGAAATTTAAGTTTGTTATATGTAAATTTTACTAGGTGTAAAGTTAAAGCCTTTCTTTTTGTTTAAACAGAAAAAGGGGAAATGATGTGGGAGTGATTTCTTATTAATAAAGAAACTGCCTCGAGGCCCATTCAACAGGCCCACCCTTAGGTGGGTGGAGTAAACAGAACAGGATTCTGGGAGAGGAAGCTGAGTCAGGAGTCGCCATGATGTTCAGACTCCAGAGAGATGCAGGCTAGAATCTCCCCGGTACACACCAAAAGAGTGCACACCTATAAGAAATGGGCTAGTCCAGGTGCGAGAGCTAGCCAATAAGAAACTGGGACGTATGGGCCAGGCAGTGTTTAAAAGATTACAGTTTCGGGTTAATTGTGGCAGGGGGCGTAAGCTGGGCCATGCGCGGAGGCGGGGCCGGGTACAGGGACACAGCCGAGCCGCTTCCCTATTTCAACAGAGTTTTAGACAAATATGAACCCAAACTTATTTGTCAAAAAAAAATGTGACAAGGTAGGAGATTCATTTTTAGTCTGAGTTTTAGATCTACTGAGTTCTGTGGTTGTGGGACCTAACTGGGAGACCACCAGTAGCCGAAGTCTTAGTAAGTTTTTCAGGACATCATCTCTCGGAAACTAGCAGAATTACAGGAGACATGTATGTGTGACACCAACTTGTGCCTAGACTCAAAGGTTGAAAGCTGGGCATCATCTCCTAGTATAGCCACCCAGAAGGAGGCCCGCAACAATAATATGAATCTCCAGAAACTCCATACTGGAGCAATACCTTCGGGGGTGGCTGTACAATGGAACCTGATGGTATCAGAACCAGTGAATTCAGGAGGGATTCTTTATAAGCACATGACACCTTTACCTTTTGAGAAATGAGATGGATCATAACCAGCAAAGCTATAGAAGCAACTATCAAGAGCATAGGAGACTCAATATTTGCTCACAGTAAATATTCAGAATATAGGGCATGCCATTGAATATAAGTCTGTATCTTTAATGCTATCTTGTAAATTTCCAAGAGTGGCTTAGAACTGGCGTACATTTCCTTCTCATCTCTCACCTTCAGAATAGTGATGGCTATCCCTATGATGGCAAGTTTTGCATGTCAACTCAACACAAATCTAGGAGTTACCTGAGAGGAGAAAACCTCAATAAAAAAAAATGCCTCTGTAAGATCAAAAGGCTGTGTACAAGCTTATGGGTCGATTTTTTTCTTAAAGGTGGATTGGTATGGAAAGGCCCACATTTGTGTGGGTAGGGACCACCCTGGGTTGGTGGTTCTGAGGTTCTATAAGAAAGCAAGCTGAACAAGTGATGAGGAAAACAAAACCAGTAAGCAGCACCTCTAAGGGTATCTCTGTCTCAGCTTCTTGCCTCCAGATTCTTGCTCTGTCTTTGAGTTTCTATCCTGACTTCATTGACGATGAACAGTGATGTGGAAGCATAGACAAATAAATGTGTTTGTCCCAAGTTACTTTGGTGCTTGTGTTTAATCACAGCAATAGTAACGTTAACTAAAACACTATCTTCTGCTCATCTCAACACTCTGCATTAGAAATAGTGTAATTTGACTGATTTTCAAAAGATTCAAAAGCTAAAGACCATGTTCCTCAAGATGTTTTCAGTGGTGTAATTTTTTTTAATAAGAAACAGATACTAGATCCAGGCAACATTTCACCCCAGAAAGTCTAGAAAATACTACCCCCCTTGTACATGCATCATTTTAATTGTTTGAAAAGAAGAAGTGCCTTAAAAATATTTCGTGATTGGGGAGAGAGAGAAAGAGACAGAGACAGAAAGACAGAGAGACAGAGAGAGAGAAGGGGAAGAGAGAGAGAGAAAGAGAGAGAGAGGTGCAGGCTACTTTCAGAAAAGAGATGGGAGCAGAGAGATCAGGCTGTAGAGCAGGTTTACAAGGGAATGAGTGGGGCTGGTCTCTTTTTAAAAGACAGGGTATCCAGGTAAAAAGAACATGCCAGTAGAGATTTACAGAATCCACACATTTCTCTTATAATTAAAAGGCAGAGTTAGGCATGGCAGTTGAGGGAATAGGCATGGTGGGTTCTCAACATTGCTTTCTACTTGTTTATGGGGTATCAGGATCTTTCTTGGGGGTGGATGAGAGAGGTGGGTACTGGTCCCATCCTGGGGTAGCTGGTGCTTTTTACTACCGTCTAGGATTTGGGGGGATTTGGACAGAGAGTTTTAGGTCATATTCCTCATTGCCAAGAACGTGAAAAGATGACAGACTTAATCAGCGAAATTTGTCCTGGCAAACATCTGTAAGAGATGGCAGAGAGGATCAAGAGATAGGTCAAGCTACCCTCAGGCTTCATCAGCTCAAAGTATTTGGACTGGGGCCACTCTGTGTGGCCAGAGGACTACAGTCCAAGACAAGAGGAAGGAGATCTCAGTCCTCAACTGTGGGGAATCAGCAGAGATAAATATCAGCAAAAGTGTGAACCATCCCATTTGCAGTGATGGATCAGGAACAGAAAGTTGGAAAGTCATCCAAGTCCAGGGTCCCTGCATGCCTCAGGCCACCCACCTATGGGAAGGAATGAGAAAAGAGCCTGACCGAGTAATGCACCAATGTTATCATTCATACATCAGGGTGACCAGAGGCCTGTCCCCTGAGGGGTGGTAGTGGGTCACCCAAAGCCTCAGCTAGAGGCCTGAGGTCACAGAGGAGACAGGACAGATATGCCTATGGAGAGAGCTTGGGTATAGAGTTTATTTAATGGGTAAAAGGGGATTATAGAGGAAGGGAGAGAGAGAGAGAAAGGAGGAAGAGGAGGAGGAGGAGAGAGAGAGAGAGAGAGGGAGAGGGAGAGGAGAGAGGGAGAGAGGGAAGGGAAGGGAAGGAAGGGAAGGGAAGGGAAGAGAAGAGAAGAGAAGAGAAGAGAAAGAAGAGAAGAGAAAGAGAGAAGAAGGAAGGGAAGGAAGGAAGGAAGGGAAGGAAGGGAAGAGAAGAGAAGAGAAGGAGAAGGAGAAGAGGAAGAGGGAAGAGAAGAGAAGAGAAGAGAAGAGAAGAGAAGAGAAGAGAAGAAGAAAGGGGAAGAGGCAGTAGTTACTTCTTCAGAAAAGGGTGAACAGAGAGAGAAAATAAAGGTTTGGTAACCATTTATTTCCACAAGACAGTTATAATAAATTTATTATGAATAGAGATGGGTTAAGCCAAACTTATCACCTGAATGCAAGGCTGGTTGGGTAAAATTTATTTTGGTTTATAAATCCACAGAGGAAATATAAAAATTTTATATGTGTAAATCCAATTTTTAACATTTAAGAAATTTATAAACAGGATTTGAGATGAATCATTTTTACTATTCAGATGACCATCATAAATTGTGCAATGTCCTCTGCCATAGTGAAGATTAGGGACATTTTCCTACTAAGAATTGAAACATAGCAGATAAAATGCCCATTAAAATTTCTATGGAGTTATAAAAATGAAATACATTCGCTTCACTTAGGCAGTAATAGGGCTACTTAAGTAATGGATTCGTAATTATTGCATACGGCTGTGAAGACAAATTTCTTCTTTGTCAAATAACTCTTTCTATTAAAATAAGTTTTAAGTGCATGCAAAATTTTAAGAGTTCATGCAGTAGTTTGCTTAACACTAACATGGATATAAAGGATCTATGTATGAGCTAGCTGGAGGGTTGTCAAAGGAGACCAGTGGGAAATGAAATCAACTTTAGGGTTAATGATATGATCAGAAGTCCAAACAAAAGTAAGCTCTATTCACTTCTATCTTCCACTGAATTCTATAAAACACCACATGTTAAGCACATCTCAAGATAGATGTTGGAGAAGACAGGAAGCAGTTGGCAGCTATTACAGTGAACATTTTTTGACTCTAGATGATAGTAAGCATTAGCACTTCTTATTGCCATAACACAGTGTCTTTTGGCCTCAGTGTATATGACAAGTGGGTGGTGTCTTAAAACTTCTGAGAATAACCCAACAATCAAGTCTTTCAGTTTTAATGTTTCAATTTTAATGATGTGTAAAAGAAACAAATACTGAAGATACTAATTGGGTCTGTGCTGAATAAGCATTCAAAGGCTTTCTGTAGAAATGTGGAGGTTAACCATAACGGAACTTCAAATACCTTTCTTGGAAAAAAAAATGCCATAGACTACAAATAATGAATTAAAGTTGGTTCTTTCCTAGGCTGACTGCTTATGGTGTTTGTAAAAGAAATTTATGAGACAAACTCTCTTCCTGGGTAAAATTTACTGGTTGGTTTATTCTTTGACAAAAGATATGAACAGAACGATTTAGCAATTGCCTGAAAATAAAGCTGGATTTATAGTCTGGTCAAAAAATAAGGGAAATTGAATCATCTGAAATAGGTGGAAGTGATGTATTCCACAAAACCTCTCTCCTGAGCATAAATGAGCCTACAGAAACCGCCCTAGTACAGCACAGCACTGTAAGATGTATCAGCTGCAGACAAGGTAGGAGCACAGTCAGGGAGATGAAACAATAGAATGGATGGGGTAGAGGTGAAGAGGTTTCTATAAACACATGAAAAAGCTTCAAGCATGAAATCCAGTTTTGAGGAGACATGAAGACTACTTATATAAAACTGTCCTTACACGCGTTAAGTAATGTGCTTGTCTCTCCGACTCATATGCTGAAGTTCTGACTCACACTATCCCAGAGTGTGAGTTTATAGGAAACAAAGAATTCATAGTTTAGTTAAGGTAAGGTTTTAAATTCTCCTTCAATATACTATGTCTGGATTAGCAGCAAAATCAGAACAAAGAGACACACTTTCGGGGAGAACACCATGGAAGAAGGAACATGGTGTAATGACATTCTGCACCAATAACTGTGAGCAAATAACCAAAGGTAGATTAAAAGTCATTAATAGAGCTTCATCGCTAGCTCTCAAATGGTCCAACTTGTGCAGATTCTGTGATCTTAGCAGTCTTATCTTGACAACTGCAAAACATATAAAATGATTACTTCTTTAAATTTTCTCAAATCTAACATTTCTGCAGGATTCCAATTAACTTCTTCATAAATTTGGGGGGTTCCTATCATCTGGTGGTTGAGCTTGTATGGTAACAAAACTGGAAATATTAAGGTTGGTTTCTGATATCCTTAGGCTGCTCCTTTTCAGTTTCATAATGCTGTGGCACTCTAGGTTCTACTCTAAGTTACTCAGTCTCTGTATGAGTATCTTTCTTATTTTCATTACTACGTCATTCTAAGCTTATCAACTAAATTATACTTGGCACAGTAATCAAACCAGTATTTTAAGGAGAAAAATATTAATTACCAAACTGATAGTAATTACAATTGACATTATACTGGGTCTTAGCACCCTGCATTGTGATGTTTCCCATTTTTTTTTTTTTTTACAACTGCATAAAAAGCTTTATTTTGTATGGCTTTTTATACAGACTAAAAAGCTTACTTCAATTCCCAAATACCCCTTTTACCCACATAGATGATCAAAGATACTTATCATGTCTTACCCAGTCTCAGAGCTGTTCCCATGTCAAGGGATCAGCATACAAACAAACACATCACCTTTGTTGTAATTTTCTACATTTATTTATTTATGTCTGTAGCTCTAATTTTAAGGGGATCTCCCAAACCAATCTGGTCTCTAGTAATTTTGAAGTAATCCATAGCCTAATCATAGTAATTCATTTCCTGTGAAAACACAGAGCCTCTCTCTCAAGGGAGTACATTTTATAAATTCCATTTTAAAGTTAAGACATTTCTACAGTATCTAGGCTAGTTTAATTTACAGTTCCTTTTATAATCTCTCAACAGTTGTCATTTATTCATAACCATTCAAAAATTTCAAAGTCAACCAAGAACTATACAGGATTCAAACTCCCTGTGTATTTCTTATCTTTACATGGCTTAACATTTATATGTCACTTTACCCTTTCTTTAAGTACTTTACTTAATTGTTTTTAAATTATTGTTTTTCCCCTGTGACTGTCTCTATACCCTTTTTCTTTTCTTTCTTAAACATCGATGTACACAGTTTATTTTTTTTTTCTGTCTGAACATGATTTACTCTGCATCAGTAGTATTCTCTGATAATGTAAGCCAAACCTTAAACTGCTAAGAGACAGCTAGGCCCTCAGCATTGTAGTTCTGGCACTTGGTTCCAGTCTCTCCTTGAGTACCTAGGAGTAGAGCCTTAAGCCTGTGGGCCTGGATGAGACCTGTGTTTAACTGGGACCTCTCTTTAACTAAGAGGTAAATTTAACTGCCCCAGCAGTCAGTGCCCAAGCTGTGGCAGGCGTTTTTACTTAATTTGTTGTTCCTACTTATTATGCCAGCAGCTCAAGTGCTCTGCTACATTGTAGCAGCTCTTAAAGGAGCTCTACCTGTCCTTATTTTCCAGTGTTTTCAGACCTTATTTGGAAATTTGGGTCCCACATTAGCATCATTTGTAGCTGACATATTCTTTGGGCTGCCAAAAAGTTCCCAACTAACAACACAGAGGCTTATTATTAATTATGAATGTTTTACCTTAGCTTTGGATTGTTCTACTAGCTCTTTTAACTTAATTTCACCTGTTTCTATTCATCTACATTTTGCTTTGGGGCTCTTTACCTTTCTTTAATTCTGTATCTCTTACTTGCATCCTCTACATCTAACCAGCTGGACCCTGTCATCTCCTTTCCTTTGAGCTTATATTCCTCCTCGTACTTACCTTCCTTACATGGAAGTTCTGCCTATACCTCCTCTTGCACTATTGACCATTCGGATTTTTATTCAAGTGCCTTAGGTAGGTAAGGTAAAACAGCAGAACACCTTTATATATTTAACAAATGCAACACATTTTTGCATGGTTAAACAAATAGTCCAGAATAATTATATATGGCACTATACTGTGAATATCATCACAGAATTATTTAAACACGCACTGGAACATTACCACAAAAAGGTGCTAAACTAATATAATAATACAGCAGAATGGTGTTAGGAGTGGTTTTATGGGTATATTGCTTTGGCAAAATGTTGGGGTGTGGACACAGGTCAAGGAATCCCAAGTTAACACCAAAAGATTCCACTTATATTGTCTTTATTATAATGGGCAAACTCATGGAAGAGGAACAAGAAGTCCAACCTCACGTGTGTGATGCAGGAACCATAGAAAGTGAGTGAGTACTGGACAGGCTGGCACTATAATCTCTGCTGGATCTAAACCTGATAATTGCCGAATTCTTAATTTTTCTTTTATAATTAACTCACTTACTTTTTCCACATAAATTTTAAATTTTCTACTTGGTTTCTGTGCTAAAAAGATCCATTCTAAGATATCTTTCCTCTGCATTAAAATTCCTGTCGGGGAAATTCCAGAAGGTGCAGTGAGTATGACTAC
>CAWTZC010000547.1:0-14076 GCA_963919715.1 Microtus obscurus
AAAAGCTGTTATGGCATCTGCTTGGTTCTGTTGGGGGCCAGGGGGCGTCGGGTTTTGCATCCCCAACACCCCGGTCGCCTGGCTAACTTATGCCGAAATAACAACACACAAACTGTATTCATTTAAACACTGCTTGGCCCATTATTTCTAGTCTCTTCTTGGTTAACTCTCGCACCTGGACTAGCCCATTTCTTATAAAGTGTGTTGCACACCAAGGTGCGCTTACCCGGAAGATTCTAGCCTACATCATCTTGAGTCGGAGCTTTTCGCCATCGTGCCTCAGAGAGCTGGGCCATCCTGTCTGCCCGCTAGACAGAGGCTGCTGTCTCTAAGCGGAGCTACGTCTTCTCTGCACTTCCTCTTCCTGTCAGCATACTATTCTGTTTACTCCACCCACCTATGTTCTAACCTATAGGACCAATGAAAGCTTAGTGTCTTTATTTTAACCAATGAAATCAACAGATTGATAAACAGATTGGTATATGACACTTCCACATCATTTCCCCTTTTTCTGTTTAAACAAAAGGGAAAGGCTTTAACTTTAACATAGCAAAATTACATAAAACAGTTATCAAGTAAAAATTACAATAATCTTTATCATAACTAAGGAAAAGTATAACTATAACTAACTATTCTTAATTCCATCAAAGACTCCAGAAAGATACAATATTATCTAAGCAAACAAGAAAAAAGCAATGTTTAAACTCTAGAAATGACAGAGACATCTCGCTGTCTGTACAGTCACCCAAAGTTCCTCTGTACCGTTGGGGCATCCATCTTCGGCCTACAGGCCCATAGTTTTCAGCAGACATTCCACAAAGCAGGAAATTTCAAAGGCAGTCACTATCTGCTTGTCCTGAAGAATGTCTTGCAGACTCTTTCATGAATCAGGAACCCCGAAAGATCATCTCACCTTTAGGCAAGTTCAGTAGTCCTCTCTCTGCGGGTTCTCTGTGTCCAGTTTATGCATAGTCCAGGCAAGAGCAGTTTCTTGCCCAAATGGCTATCAAACTCCATAAGGATCCTCTTCGGTGCCCATCTTCCTCTTGAAGTAGATTGGTGTTGCCAGGAGCAGAGTGTCTCATTGTCATGAAAAGTCCCAAGTTATTAAAACATTAAATGTCCTATTCTGTAATCTTTGAAAGATATGAAGAATGTCTATCCAAAATTTATCCATGTACATCTAGAAAATCTTAACTAACATGACTACAAACTTGACTATTAAGGATTATCTATTAACAACCTATTATACATTACATTTTTTACATGAACTACACAATCACAATACCTTAATCTATATCAGAAATACATATACATATAACAAAATTGACCTTAAATTTAAATCACTAAAGCAAAATCCACATCAATGCAAATTATTCATACCTATATCACTTATCCCCCCTTTAAATGTAAAAACATTTATAAACCATTTTGGGAACATGGGCGCAGTTTTCTCTCCAAACTGCTTCCTGCTGAATGTGGCGTTGTTAATTAGGTCTTTCATGGTATAACCTGTGTGCTAGTTTCATCTCAGTTGGCAATTGAGCGAGACAATTTTTCTGAAGGTTGTTCACAGCAATCCTTCAGGAGGGCGTGGTCCATCATACCATATCGGAATAGAAGAAATGAAACAGGGTCTCATCCTCTGTGAAAACAAAAAAAGAAACTCCTTTCCAAAGTATCATGTCCTTACATCCAAATTCCAAAGTCAAGGCATTTTCACAATATCTATGTTGGGTTAGTTTAGCAGCATTTATAAGCAAATATCGTTTGGCATCTGTTGCTCCTTCCTCAGCATTCAAACAATTCAAAGAGAGCATAATAGCATACAGTATCAAGATTCTCTGTGTATTTTCCATCTTTGTGTACTTTATTTTAACCTCTATTTCGTTTATTTTTACTTTTAACTTTTTGAGCGTATATCTTTGACCTGGATTAGCTCTGTAAACCAGGCTGTACTTGAACTCTCAGAGATCCGCCTGTCTCTGCCTCCCAGGCACTGGGATTAAAGGCGTATGCTACTACACCTTGAACTCACAGAGATCTGTTTGTCTCTGTCTTCTAGGCACTGGGATTAAAGGCGTGTGCTACCACACTTTGAAGTCACAGAGGTGAATCTCCCTCTGCATCCCAAGTGTTGGGATTAAAGGCGTGTACTACCACAACCAACTTCTCTTTTCTTCCCTTATTTTTTTACTTTAAGACACACTTTTTAGCTTGCATATATATTTTTTAACACACAGTAAACCATTTTAAAAAATTTTCTGTTTTTGAATCTCTCTTTACTGTATCTCTCTGTTTTTCTGACCACATAAGTCTTTAATTTACCAAGCAATCTCAGTAGGACTAAAGGCGTGGCTTTGCCGGCTAGATGTAGCTCATTCCTTAACTTTCTGCCATTCCAACCTTGTGACTGAGGTAGACCGGCCAGAGCCACGTTCAGTGCCCCAAGTCTACAGTGTTTCAAGGTCCTTGTCAGCAATTAAGCTGCAACAGACAACACTCAAGTCCTCTCTCTGTAGCTGGCCCTCCTGCCTCAAACAGTCAGAGTTTGCCCTGGCAGTATGGCCCAGAAAGCCGGCATTTTTAAATGGCGCAGCTTTTTTCCTGCTACTGCTGAAAACCGAAAAGCATGCGTTCAGTTTTTCGTCAACACCATTTAAGTGTTTTGTGGCAGGACCTCTTAATGAGCTGCAGGGTTTTGCAGCTGAAGCTGAGTCAGGAAAGCCTCTCTTAGATGAGAGTGCATGCTTGCCTCTAGCAAACAGAGTATACCCGAGAAAGTGCTGCTACCAAGAAAACATGCTTTTCTCTTTCCCAAGTTTTCTCAGACTTTCTGTGGATTCAGTTGTCCACACGTTGGGCAGCCATCTGTTGAAATTGGAGCATCGGGGTTTGCATCCCCAACACCCCGGTCGCCTGGCTAGTTTATGCCCGAAATAACAACACACAAACTGTATTCATTTAAACACTGCTTGGCCCATTATTTCTAGTCTCTTCTTGGTTAACTCTCGCACCTGGACTAGCCCATTTCTTATAAAGTGTGTTGCACCCCAAGGTGCGCTTACCGGGAAGATTCTAGCCTACATCCATCTTGAGTCGGAGCTTATCGCATGCGTGCCTCAGAGAGCTGGGCCATCCTGTCTGCCCGCTAGACAGGAGGCTGCTGTCTCTGAGCGGAGCTGCGTGCTTCTCTGAGCTCACTTCCTCTTCCTGTCAGCATACTATTCTGTTTACTCCACCCACCTATGTTCTAACCTATAGGACCAGCCAAGCAGTGTCTTTATTTTAACCAATGAAATCAACAGATTGATAAACAGATTGGTATATGACACTCCCACATCATGGTTCTTTCAGTTTAGCTGTGAAAAATGCCAGAAGTTGCTATGTATGATCCTGGAGTAGAGTAGTACTCAAAACTCTTGCCTATCTATGAACCTAGTGAGATACAGAAATGCCTAGATTGGCAAAATAGGCCCATTGTTTAAATCTTGGCACAAATGTTTTGGGAATAACCACTAATTTTCTCATTGCATTCAAAGTCTCGCACATATGACCAAATTTATGCCTGGCACTTTTAAGTGGACCATGTCATATGTTCTTATGTGAGATCTTACTACCAGTACTCTGCTAAATAGGCAAAGTAATGAACTAACTCCTAAGGACATATCTTTATCCCCCTAAATTTGTACATCCCCAAACCTTATCAGAAGTGACTCTTTTGCAGTAGATGATGACTAGATACAGATACTCACAACCCATGGCAGTGCGAGATAAAAAAGACTGCAAATGCTCATCTCTTTATGGGGTATGATATTATGGCCCCTTGTCTCAGGCTCAGGGATCATTTGCAAAACGGAGTCAAAAGATTGGAACAGCCAGACATAGTTGAGGACTGCTGAGAAACTGATTTTTAGACACAGCAGGGCTATTCTGCAAGGAATTCACAGTGGTTATGCCTGCATTACAGACCTTCATAAGATCAAGTTTGCCAGATTATAACATGGATAGGTAATGTGCCTTTTTACTCAAAGACCAATTCCTATCTAAAAATCTGTTGGCAATGATGACTGCCTGAGGGAAGGAGTCCGTTTTCTTGGTAAGAGGACTTTTATAGACTGCATTTGTTCCAATGTATGATCATACAACCATGCACACACTGTCAGCAGTAAATTGACTTAGTAAGTTTAAGAGATCATATAACTGAAAAAAAATGGTGGGATTATAGGAAGAATTGGAAAGGGTGGTATTGGAAAATAAGTTTTTATCAAAACAAAGTGTTTTTTAAAATTAGTGATACCAAAAACCTAAAGGTGTGATATAACTACAATGTCTGATTTCTGAATACTTCACATAGCTTCAATAATTTAAATCATATGCTAGATAGTTAAACTTCATATTACTGGCACAGAAAAAGTTTGCTGGAACACAGAGTTAAGAAATATACTCAAACCCTCGCATCTCTCCTACTCCTCCCTCACACTTCTCTCGCCACACATTCAGCTACATCTTACTACCAACACACACAAACACATACAACACATACACACTTCTCTCACATTTCTCTCCTAACTCCCCCTGCATCCCTCCTGCTTCTTCTCACAACTCTTAAACTTACTAAGTGTGTGTGGGTGTGTGCGCGTGCGCTTAAAAATGTACAGAGTGAAGTGTGAGAGAAGTATGAAGACATGTAGTTGAGTGGATAGAGAGATATAGAAGATGCAGCTGTATAGAAGACAGATGTGTATTTAGGAGAGATGCACGGGAAAGAAGAAATATATGACAGTGAGGAGAATGTAACTTTGTGAATATAGATTTAACTATGTAGCTGTGTAGAAGGCAGATGTAGCTGGGGAGAGAAACGTAACTGTGAAAAGATATGTAACTGTGATCTCTAGATATGTATGTAAAGAGAGACAGGCAACTGTTTGTCAAGAGATGTAACTATATAGAGAGATTGTCAAGAGAGAGAAATTATATAAGTTGAAGAAAAAGGAGAGGTTTGTTAACATAGGAAAGTCCAGTCTTCGAGAGAAAAATTTTCAAGATGCTGTAATAAAGAAAGAACATGTGACCCCTTTTCCTAAAGACCCTTAGGTTGATAACCATTGATACTTTGGTTTCCCTTAATGCAACCCTAGGTGCCGTCCTGGGAGCTTGCATCCTCAGGCTGCAATAAGTATCTGCGTTCGCCGCATTCAAATAATCTCAAACCCACTTCAAACATTACTAATTACACAGTTTTTTTTTTTAATTTTTCGAGACAGGGTTTCTCTGTAGCTTTTTGGTTCCTGTCCTGGAACTAGCTATTGTAGACCAGGCTGGCCTCGAATTTACAGAGATCCGCCTGCCTCTCTGCCTCCCGAAGTGCTGGGATTAAAGGCGTGTGCCACCACCGCCCAGCTAATTACACAGTTTTATATGTAAGGGGAAGGTATCATTTTACTGACTACTACATGTTGGTCCTGCTATCCAGTGTGATATTAACGTTAGTTATATAGCATCCCTTTAACATTATCACCTAATAATTGTTAATCAAAGTACATTAAGGACAATAATTTATAAAAGTCCTCAGCACCAGTAAAAAATGTGATAGCCAAAGAGAGGTAAGGCATCTGAAGCATTTCAAAAAAATACCTACAGCACATATGAAACACAAATCAACTAGAGCCAGACGTTTCTAAAAGACAAAGACCCTTATCTCAATTCACATTACCTGATATATCATGAATGGTTTAAAAACAATTAAATCATAACAAGAAACAGATACAAAGGAAAAGAGAAAATTCAGGAGACAAAGTAAACATCAAAACTAGATTTAGAAGCCTCACAAATATTGGTCGGATGATGTGATGGTGTGTAATATCTTAAAAAATGATAACAGAATAGGGAAACAAGGTGACAGCTACATTTATGAGTTTAGATCTGAACACTAGAATTTGAAGGAAAGTTTTGGGTGCAAAGTGTACCAAAAATGTAGAATGATTCTGATAAGGTAGGCACAGCTAAGACAAGAAACAGGTAAGTCTGAAAATATGTCAATAGAGGTTTGCTAAATTTAGTCGCGAAAAGAAAAAAAAAAGGGACAGATGAAATAAATAATAAGGGAGTACCCTGGTACTGTAGAAGAACTTTAAATGGTTTCACATATATGCAATTGAAATATTCACTTTCAAATTGTCAAAGCCACAAAATACCAAACATTTCCAAAGTAAAATCTTGAAATAATAGCAGAAATTTACGAAGAGAATCGAGAATCTCCTATCCATAGAGTGACTGAGATTAGAGCTTAGATGGAGATTAAAAATTGGATTACTTGACAAAAAAAAAACAAAGATTTTATTGTAATGAAAGAAAAGCAACAGACTTTTATCTATCCTATGTACATTGGTCATCTTCTTGGAACAAAACTTGTGGATAGATTTATAAATGTGCTTTATATCAGCTCTGGGAATGCTGTCTCTTTAAATAAAAATATGTAAAATTCATATAATTGGCTTCATCTGTTGGCACTCCTTCTTAGACAAATTTTGGTGTAGTTCTACTTCCAAAATAATCATCACAATCATTGTAAAGTATGTTACTCTAAGAAAAAAAAATGAACAAAAAATAATTTTTTATTGTACTTATATCACGGGGCAGAGAATAATATCCGTATAGATGATTTATTAAATGAATTCATGAATCATAATAATCGGTATTTTATTACTGGCAGTTTCATTTTTTATTCATCATACGGAGTTTTAATAATTAAAATCTACATATTTAAATTTGATTATGAATTAAAGCCTTAGGGGAACTTTTCACTTAAGTAATAACAAATATAACAGTAGCAATAAATCAGATTCAAGCAAATGAAACAATTTGTCTTAGATTTTCTAGTGTACAATTCAGAAGAAAATTTGAACCTAGATTATCTGGTTTATCACCACAGACACAGAGAGAAGCAGCAGAGTCAGGATGGTTAAGTCAGAAGTTGTGGTGGTATAGAAAAGAATAATGTGGACTCAAGAAAGAATTCAAAGTATTTAGAAAGAATCAACACAAGCTAGAAAAAAGAAGCTGATAAATGGTTCAGTGGTTTTCTGGGTAGAAACAATGGACTGTGGAAAGAAACTGACACAGAAAAAAAAAAAAAAACTAGTTTAGATTTTCAAAAGTTGTCCGAAGTCTTAATGCACACCTGCTTTGATTTGCTTTCAACCTGCCATGTTGTAGTCCATCCCTGAGATGAATGTGAAGCAGAAATAATAAATGATGCTTGTTAACCTGTTGGGAGCAGTGAGACCCCAGATCCTGAATTTCTTGTAATCCCCTGATCTGAGTGCCTACAGCTGCTCTGAGCATGAGACCTTCAGGAGTTCCTGATGGCAGGAGAGTGGTTTCTGGTGGGTTTGGCTGGGCCATGGCTATTTCTATATAATCTACCCCTGAACACAATAAAGGAGGGGGCATTCTTGGGAAATTTAAGGATGACCCGTGTTGCTGTCTCTCTGTCTGTGTATTTTAACCTCCAGCCCCCTTGCCTGAAGCTCAGGAACTAGGTAATAGAGCACAGGGCACCGACACGGGGGCGCGGTGTGCGGCATTAACCTGCCTGGACTTGTGTTTAGTTCATTCTTTATAAAGGCCTTGACCAACTTGAGCATGGAATTGTACCACCCACAATGGGTTGGACCTTCCCACATCAGTTGACAGTCATGACAACTATTTTTCAAACATCCATGCTCCTGGTTATTGACAACACTACGGAATTTTCTTATTAACTGTCTGCTGCTACTGAAGTAGTTCTCAGATCTGCACTAAGAATGCCAAGCATTAGTAGTGGTGGGTGATGCTCTTTAGCTTTGCTTGAGTTGCTTCTGCTGCCATTTATGCTTTCCCTTTTCTTTTTCAAGTACTGTGTTGATGCTGCCGGAATGGATAAAAGAGAATCTCCACCTGTACAAGTGCCTTTGTTAAGCCTTCTGATCTTGTCTCTCCTCCTGGAGTTTCCCATATTAGCATAATTGTTTTGACTCTGCTGTGTCTATTGAATCTCTCTTTCTTCCTGTAAAAAGTTCAAGATCAGGAGCAGATGCCCATGCGCCCATCTCGCTTTCTGAGGCAGCCCCTTAGCCACCTTGTTTCTCTGCGGCTTTTGTTTGTGCTTCGGCTCAGGAAGTCTTGGCTTCACAATGCCTCATTTGGTGTTGAATGTACCTCTCAGATCCTCTAAGGAAGGCTGACCACACCTGCTCTCTACTTCAGCATCTCTTTTGATCTCTCTAGAAAAACCTAACTTTTGATATATGTGGGCATCTTCTGTAACCATGCTACATGCATGGAAAGCAACAGAAACCTTCCATTATAATGGTTTTGCCTGAAAAGGAGGCTATTTTGAGGTATGTGTGTAAAGACAACAAGACAAAAAAAAAAGTGGAATGTTTTGTCTCTTTGTAATCCAGAGACAACCTTTTGAGTCACTTAATGTTTAACAGGCTGTGAGCAGCTGTGTGTTGAGCTATTAACCTGCAGAAACATTTTTTCAAACAATAATATACTATTATATATTGTTTTCTAAGTAACCATTTGTTGCTACGAAGCAGTTTTACAAAAGAAAACCCAAATACAACCGCATTTCTAAACAAATACTCTTCAGAGGGACAGACAACAGAGGAAATAACCATCAACTAATTATCCTTGAGCTCCAGATTTTACCTGTAAAGCAGAACATACTGCAGGCCTGGAACAAAGCTGAGTGATCGTTCCATAACTTGCAAGGCAATTTTGACATGAATTGACTGTGCCCATTTTTATTCTAATTGTTCATATCTGTGTTCTTTCATCTTTTTCTATTTTTCAAATGTGTAACAGATATTTAGTTTATGCCAAAGATTTTGTTTTATTTTTTTCTCCATTAAATGTGTGTATGCATGTGAAGGTCGAGATCAATCTTGGCTGTCTTCCTCTTGTGCCATCCACATTTTTGTATGAGACAGTGGCTTTTCCTGGCCTGATGCTCATCCAATAAGCTAATAACTTCCCTAGCCAGCCTCAGGTTCCAACTTTCAAGTTAGCCAATACACCAGGATTATTTCATTTTGTGTGTGTGTGTTCACATGAGTTTGGACATCGTGTTGTTGTCCAGATTATGACCCCCAGAGAGACCACCAGAAACCAGAGAAGTTCAGACTGCAACAAGCAGGGTTTTATTGTTGTTGTAAGAGTAATACTAGCTAGCTAGCACGAAACTCATCACCCAGCACTCACTAGTCCTAGCGAGGTAGGGAGGAGTTAAGAGTCCCTCTGCAGGGTTAGCTTTTTGAAGGTAAAAACTACAAGCCCTTCAGAGCCCTCGGGGGAGGAGGGTTGGCACCGATGCAAGGTCTTTGCTCTATCCCATCCTGTTATGTTAGCTTGTTCTTGTTTTCAGAGCAAGGTCACCCTGTCCCATCTTTATTAGTCTCTGCCAGGTGGCCGGACTTACTTGTTCTTTTGGAATTTCCCAAAGAAGGGGCACTATCTTTTCTGGGAACGAAGCTACTCTGGGGTTTTTGATTTTAAAAACGCTCTGCTGGAAATTCCTCCTCTTTCTTTCGAGAATAAAGGATGAGGTTCTTACATTGTTTGTAGAGACCCAAAGTTAATGTATGTATCTTCCTTGATAATTCCCCTACTTCTTTTATAGTGGTGTTTGTAGCTGAACTCGGAGTTTCTCGGTTCTAGTTACTCTAGCTGAACATCTTTCCCTCAGGGATTCCTTGGCTCTACCTCCCAAGTCCTGGAATTAAATGTAGGTACCAAGCATGCCCAGTTTTGACAAAGATGGTCAGAATCCAAATGTCCATACTTGCAGTTGCGCGATATTTGCTTTATATACAGCATATCTTGTCAACCTACCAACAGCTTTTTTTTTAAAAAAAATGCACTTTTTTACTGGAGATATCATCCAATTATACATTATAATAATATCCTTAATTATTTATACATATTCTATATAAAGCGGAGCTCGGGGATTTAAGCGAGACTTATAGCTAAATATTTCATTACAATGGGTTCTTTATATGTTCATTCATTCATTGAGGTATATTGAATATGTGTTATATAAAATATAAATGTTTCATGGTAATGTAATAAAAGTAAGCAAAATTTATTAAAGCCTTTATGTTATATTTTTATTACTTTAGTTCTTATATATTCAGATAACAATTCTCCATGATAGGAGTTCCTAGCAAACACAACTTTTGCTATCTGATCATGCAGTCAAAATTCACTGACTTCTGATTCAAAATATCTAGTTCCTATCTGCTAACAAAAGAAATTTTGGCTTTGTTTATTTGACTATTTTATTTGTCACCTGTCAGTCTTTAGACAGCATTATTAACCTGTGAAGATAATATGGATACTTCATGAGTCTCTGATTTCCCCACTCCTTTACGGGCTCTTAGGTTATGCTTCTGTCGAACATGACCTTTGGAAATTATCAGCCCTGTTTTTCAAAAGACAGAATTTCTAAAAAACTCATGACAAGAGAGCTCCTGTGCCCACAGTTTCAAGTTCTCCACAGATCTGGGGGAACAATGAAAATGTCCCTGTAATTTACATATCTCACTTCAGACTATCCAGATTTTTTAAGGTGACTCTCAAAACCTTCAAAGCAATAGTTGTTATTTTATAATACAATCGTTTTTTTCTTCTTTTTTTCAACCCAGAGGTAAAGCATCTTATTTCCTTTTGGTACTTGTTTTTCTCTTGTTCGTTCAGTCTCTAATTAGGCCATCTGTTTCCAAATTAGTCAGCCATTGGGAATGGATTTAGTTTGTATTTGCTTGTCTGTTTGTTTTAGTTTCATCAATGACATTTTCAATATGGCTTTTACTTTTGCTAACCTGAGATCATTTATTTCTTTTCCAAATGAAGAGAACATTCTTTTAAAAATCATTCTTCCCTGGAAAAAAATATCAACAGAAATCAGAGATTCTCCATTTTCTATGCCATTTTATTTGAGACAATATTCCAAAATATCATGTGGTGGAAAATGAAGAAAGCTGGAGGTCATACAGCATCATGTGACTATACAGAAAATAATCTCTGTGTATTTTATAGTATCCCTATTCTTTCCTCTATTTTAAGTACTGTAAAGTGGAGTTTTAAGAGTCATTCAAATGACTATGTAGTTCAACACAACCTATCATGTAATCAAAAAAGTTTAATATCTTTGACATACTAAGAACAGCAACCAAATCCAGCAGCCAGAAATAATACCTGACACACACTTTACATTAGCATATATAGGTACAATAGGCCATGCCCAAGAGTGGGTGGGTAACGTAAAGGCTACTGACTGTGAAATTCCTACAGCAGCATTGCACTGTTACTCTGAAATGGATATCTTGGTTGTTGTACCTTCGTTAAACCAGGACCATTGCTTCAGATTTTCTTGGATGAATATCCATCATTCAGCACTCAATTACACACTAAACAGGAAACATAGGATGCGCAAAGCTGTAGAGTGACCCAAAAGAAAAAGGATGGTAGCCATTTAACGATGACATAGAACTTCTACCTAGCAAGAGGATGATTGTGTGTAGGGAAGAGACTGCTCTTTTGTTTCCTGGCCACTTAGTCCTGAATAATCGCACTATGTTTATTGGCGCTTTAAATTTAATTGAAACAAAAGCAAATACAAAATAATATATCAACTTAAATTTAAAAAAAATATTACTACCAATTCAAAAACCAGATGAAAAATAACAGGACTGGGGGAAGTTAATTTTTTTTGTCAATGTTGCTATTGTTTTTTTTTTTAAGTTTCCATTCTAATGATTTAAAAAAAAATGAGGAATCAGTACCAGAATTATCTATCCACACTTACCTTTAAGGTTTAAACTTAATTTTGAATCAGCTCTTCTAGCATTTATGGTTTAATACTTAAGAAACTAACTTTAATGAAAATAAACATATATAGATACTTAGAGCATGGGAATCTTAAAAAAAATATGAAAGAACTTGCAGTAAAAAGTTAATGTTCCAAAATTTTTGCACCCAAAACATATTTAGCCTATTATGTTCATTTCAAAATTATTCTAGAATTTGTTTGATCATTAACAATATGAAGTGAAACTACTTGTGATATAAATAAAGGTTTCATCATATCTAAAAATATTCCTTTATATGCTATAAAGTGAATAATGAGAGATGGGGTTTCTTTCTCCTATTCCACAAATGATACATTTAATATCTTTCACAATGCTCTACAGTACTTTCAATAATAATCCAGTCTTTATAACAGTACTGTGTTACAGGCAATGAGGGGATTAGCATTCCCATTTTGCAGATGTAGAAAGTGATACTTATATGAGCAAGAGGATTTATCACAGTATTGAGGCACATTTAGTTTATTGTAAATAGTGCCGGTATAAATCATCCTCATACATTCAAAACTTATGATTCTGTAACTTCGTGTTCTGCTAGAAGTTGACATAGTGCTGTCTAGTTTTGTCTACCTGTGAATCTTTGTTTCATAAGTGATGCAATTTTGGGAAGGGTGCATAGAACCTCATCAGTGCAGCATGCAGGGAAAGGGAAAGAGGCAAGAACTGTGCATGGCCATGAGAAGTGTTCTTTTGAAAATACAACTAAAACACTTGAAGGGAAATTAAGGTTTAGAGAATCCGATCAAATTAGTTGGAGGAGTGACCTTCAAAGACAGATATTCAGAACTACCATAATTAAAAGAGCTAACTTTAGTACTGGAGAGAATAGTGACAGTCTGTGTTTCTACTTGGAGAAGAAAAAGAAAATCAGGTTCTAATTCGAGTGGCTACGAGCTCAGATACAGGAACACTGACATACCCACGGTATTCACCTATATTGAATACCTGTTATGCATTTGGTAAACAACTGAGACATCCTAAAGTCTGTGGCTGCTGTCACAGAAACTTTTGATATAATAAGCAACTTTTGTCATACATGCTGCTGTGTACTTCCTATGTCAGATATTGATCAGTAGAGACAACTTTGTTACCAAATTTCAGGTAAGGGTTTAGAATATGACAAATGAATGTGTCGTGCTTGTTTATATTCTGACAGACAAACAAGGACTAAAAGTTCTTTTTATTTTTCACTCTGTAGATCATATTAGCCTTGAATTATGATGTTCCTACCCAAGCCTCCAAAGTATTGATTAAAGGCTAAGCAACCATTTTGAAATAAAGTTTGTAACTATCTGTCATGCATTTTTGGGGGAGCAGTTACCTAGTGTTTTATTGAGAAAAGAAGCAGTTGCACCTTAATCTCCAACTGTTATCGCCACAATTCAGGAAGACAGTTAAGTATATAATACTGTGCAGTTGTGATATTGTGTCTTACATTAGGATACCAGATATAAACCAGGCATTGGTAACCCGTGTCTTTAATCCTAGCACTTGGGAGACAGAGGCAAGTAAATGTCTTTGAGTCCAATGCTGATCTGGTCTACAGAGAAAATTCCAGGACAGCCAGTGCTACACAGAGATATCCTACCTTAAAAAATAAACTGAAAGAAAGGAAGACACACAGAGAGAAAGAGAGCACAACAGAGAGGGAGGGAGAGAGAGAGGAAGCGAAAGTCAGAGAGAGGGAAGTGAGGGGAGAAGGAAGGGAAGAAGGAAAGAAAGAAAACCTGATATTGCACCTATGACAGTAATCAGCAATTAGTTTGATAAGAACCTGGGTCATATTTAACATACACATACAGGGGCAAATTGCTAAAGTGTTTCTTGCAACTCTCAGGACTTCCTTAGAATTTAATATACCTGAAATACTGTTAGAAGCCAATTAATATGTATACTCTGGTGAACCTGAAAGAAGCAATTCCTCTAAACAGTGCAGTGAAAAGAATTCCCTTGATTATCTATATACTTCTCAATTGGGTAGGCAACGTGAGAATTTAAAGCCAAATAATTTAGCCTATTTTACATAATATTCATTAATACTTTAAGTTCCGTGATAGATTTCTTGGTAAGCCTGTTTCTATTATCTTTTTTTCATGGTTATCTTTCATTTCAGTTCTCAATCTGTATGACAATACTAGCAGCTAAGGTAATTCAAATT
>CAWTZC010000549.1:0-25159 GCA_963919715.1 Microtus obscurus
TAGAGTAGATGAAGTCACAATGGCTAATTTTTAAGAGTCATCTCTTGACTTGCCCATTGCTATCTCTGCTAACAGACAACAATCCCCTTGAAAGCATGAGCCATGGATTCTTAATTTAGCAATGTACTATGTTGCCTTATGACTAACTTATACCCCTCAAATATTTGCTAAATCAAAGTTGAGTATTGAGCCGGGTGGTGGTGGCGCACGCCTTTAATCCCAGCACTCGGGAGGCAGAGGCAGGAGGCGGATCTCTGGGAGTTCGAGACCAGCCTGGTCTACAAGAGCTAATGCCAGGACAGGCACCAAAGCTAACAGAGAAACCCTGTCTCGAAAAACAAAAAAAAAAAAAAAAAAAAAAATTTGAGTATTGAGCACATGGGTGATTTGCCCGGTGTAGGGGCGGGAAAGTAGGGTTATGGTTAACTTTGGAGTTAAATGTGGTCTTGAAACTAATAAACGATTTTTTGCTCACAAGTTCTGTCACTTTTGTATGTGTTCTTCTTGTAGAAACCCCTGTATTTCTGCACAAATATAGCCTTCTTCATCCCTTAGTGAATCATAAATTTGTTTGCAAGTTGGAAAAAAATGACATCCATTTCTTTAGAACTTAAAATTGTACTCAAATCAGCATCTTAGATGAGAAACAACCTGTTACAAACCAAGAGAATGGAAAACATGTATTACCAAAAGACTTGTTTATTTATAATGAAAGAATGCAGCTGTGATCAAGTGATAATCAAAAATTTCTTAAAAAACAAAATCAAAATAAAACAAAACAAAAAGCAAAACACATAGGTGGAAGAATAGATAGGAAAGGATAAAGCTGACATTTTTTTTAATAAGAATTTTGTTTAATAAAATCTTTTCTCATTTTATATAGCTACTTTGTTCCCACATCCTTCCCTCCTCTGGGTTCCTCCACCTTCACCCCACCCCACCTTCCCATCCACACTTCAGAAAGGCTAAGGCTTCCCATGGAAATCAACAAAGTCTGACATTTCACTTTGAGGCAACATCAAGGCCCTACCTGCTATATCTAGGCTGAGCAAGGTATTTCTCCATAAAGAAAGTGCTTATAGATGCCAGTTCAAGCACTAGGAATAAATCCTGGTCTCACTGCCAGTGGCCCCACCGACTGTCCAAGCCTCACAACTGTCTCCCCCACATAGTGGGCCTAATGTGGTCTTATGTAGGTTTGCCTGCTGTTAGGGAAGGGGAAACAGACAAGACCTGCTGAGAAAAATTGGAGTTGTGGAGAAGGGAGGATGGAATGGGAGGGGGAGGGGAGAATGGAATTGAGGAGAAGAATATGAGGGAATGGGATGCTTAAGAAAGGGGGAAAAGACAAGGAGGGAGAGAAAGGAAAGAGAAATCTTGATTGAGGGAGTCATTAAAGGGCTATCAAGAAACATAGTGCTAGAAAAATTCCCAGGAATCCTCAAGGATGACCCCCCACTAAGACTCTGAGCAACAATGGAGAACACCTAAATTGGCCTTTCCTCTTATCGAACTGATGAATACCGTAACTGTCATCATAGAATCTTGAACCAGCAATTGATGAATACAGATACAGAGATCTACAGCAAAGCACTGAGCCAAGCTACCTGAGACCAGCCCAAGAGAGGGAGGAGCAATAATATGAGCAAAGGGGTCAAGACAGTGATGGCGATACCCACAGAAACAGCTGACCTGAGCTAGTGGGAGCTCACTGACTCCAGACTGAAAACTGACATTCTTAAGTCTCAAATATTAGTGGACAGCTTTGTGAGGTCATTATTTTCCTCCACCTGTACATGCATTCTGGAGATTAAAACCAGGACCTTAGGCTTTCTCAGCAAAAGTCTTTACCCACTGAGCAATCTGACCAGTCTTTGAAATGTGCCATTTGTAAAATTTACTTCTAAGTGTATTCTGCAATAGGATTGTGGGATCTTGCAAAATGAGAGTTATAATGTTCAATTAGTCACATAAAAAATTAAGAGGTATTACATACATACAATTAATTGTATCACATCCTTTCAATTGTTTCTTTCCATTCATTTTTAAAGGACTCAGTGACATGACTCTTCCAATCAACATCTTTTTAATATACAATAGGTGTCTGCAATAACTTCCCAAATCTTGACCTAATCTATATCTTCAGAACTGTTTTCATAGAATCAGTATGTGCTTGTGTTCTACTATGCTTAATAACACATTAAGTAATTTCAGGTAAAACATGAATCAATGTCATTTTAGAGACTTAGAATAAATAGATGCAAAAAAACCCTTTTAATTGGAACTTTCATCTTGCTTGCCCTACTCCCTGTTGAAATGGAGGACATTCATACCCGTTTTTTATGTGACAACACTATGGCTGGGAAGAGAGAGGAGACACTGTCAACAAAGCTGCACAGCAGAAGGTCAAGGACATCATCCCTGAACATATTGTTTGAGCCTCGCTTAGTGCCATCCAGTTCCAAATTCATACAAATGACAGAACAGAGAGTTAAACTTTTCCTAGTAAGAAATCAATGAAGCAGAAGACACCTTGATTACTCCAAGTTCGGAAAAACTCTTAAGTTCACCAGAAAAGGTGAAAAAAAAGTTTATAGGAAATGTGGTTTTTTTATTTATTCATATTTTAATTAGTCTATTAACATGTGGGGGGGTAATGCACTTAAATGGGACTTTGGCAGGAAAAAGCACATTTTAAACAATAAGAAACCAGGGGAAACATTGAACATAGCTATTATTTTTGGCAGGAGTCTTTTCTCACATCTTTTTTTTTTTTTTTTTGTTTCTCTTCTCTGGTAACAAAAGGGGGGAAAAGTTTAAATGAGAGAAGATTGCACAGAGTTGGGGATTAACATATTTAATTTACATAATGTCAGTGTGTTAAAGACTATGTAGGTGCAGCGCTATAAAATATTCTTAGTTAAAAAGCAGCTCAAAATAGGAACTTCTTTGATTTCGTACGTGTCTCCAAGTTCATTGTGTGGCTAATTTAAAAAAGAACACCATGTTTTTTTCCAAAGACAGCACACGATATGCACAGAAGCATATAATTTTTGAGGTAGACATTTAGTTAGTTCTCTGCTTGAATCTCTCTCCAGGTGATGTAATGGAGACTCTAATGATGATACAACTTGATCCTCCTGGACCATCACAATGGTGACATTCACACAGACACAAACCAGCAGATCTTTTCACTTTAACAATACAAAGCCATTGATGCTAGAAAGTCTTGTGCATGTGTGTTTAAAGTAGAATCACCAGTCTCCCTCTGTGAAAGGCACAGCAGGGTGTGTAGCTCTGCTTCCTGCACACCACTAATGCTTGCCAACAGCTTTCACTCCGAAAGAGCTTTTGGAGAAAGAACATTCTTCTCTACCCAGTATGCTCAGCTTAATGCCTGTAATGGAACAGTGTTCCAAGAGTCTAAATTCATAAGTGCACCAACTCAAAAATGAATTACTCTTTTTTCAATCAATACTTAACTTCCCTTCACTCAGAAGACTTCAGCTTGAGTTTTTGGTCATCAGTGTATGTTGCCTGCACAGACTGATTCCTTCCTTTCATTTCAATAATTGCGTTCACATATACCAAATTTTCTTTCCTTACCTCTTCTTAACATCTTCTTTCTCTTCTGTGTTTAAATTAATGTTCTGGTTTAAGAATAACAGAAAAATGAGCAATGATGACCCAGAGTTAATGTCACTGAGACACAATGTACATAATTATGATTATTAGAGGATCCATAATAATTAATAAATTTATGCCACCATGGGAGCAAAAAGAATGCTTAGTAACCTTGCATATTTCACGTATATATTATCATGTTCCTTCTAGGCAGATTCAAAACTTTCATGCAGATAGTCTTAAGAAATCTGAAATGATGACTGCTATGGTTTCAATGTGAAATGCCCCTCACAGGCTCATGTGTCTGAACACTCCTGGTACTGTTTGAAAAACCTGGGAAACTGAAACCTTTAAGAAAGTATCTCCCGGGCTGACTTAGGGCACCAGTGATGAGCCTGGAGAGTTTCAAACTACAGTACAATTTTTTTCACTGCCACCAGCACCATGAATGGAAACAATCTATCCTCCATAGCATTAACTAAATGATTGATTCTTTACACTTAAAGAAGAGACAAAATAAATCACCTCTCTCTTAAGTTACTTTCTCCTTACTATAAGATAAGTAACACAGTTTCAAAAAAAATTGTGAACAGTTTTATGACCAGTTTTGCTTCTATTATTTACCTCTTTAGATACATACAAAGTCCATAGGTGTACAATAGATTATCGGTCAGCACAATTGAACAACCTCTCTACTTGAACAGTTCTACTGTCCCCATTCACTGATGCTAGGGACTGGTTAAAAAAGTAGCCAGATACTCTGATTAACAAGTCTTTTGTCACATCATATTATCTGATCATGCCTTAAATGTTTAGCAATAAAGATATTTTGAACTCCTTATGTTATTTATTTATTTTGAGTTGTTAGATATGATGAAAAAGCATGCTACATATAGTATTTGTTTATATTGAGCATTAATTATGGTGAGTGCTTAGCAATTTTGTTACATAATTCAGATGAAATGATAATGTGTAAAGTGCCTTATAAACAATTCATGATGATACTATGGTTTGATTCTAAATCATTCTGTAAAGAGTAATATTCTGAATATTTGTCTCCTAGCAGGTGGTACTATTTTGAAATTCAACGGAACTTTTAGGAGGTAGGACCCAGCATGTGGAAGTGGGTCACTAGGTCACCAAGGTGGACTTCTGTAACTTACACTTGGACCTCAGTTTTGGCAATTCATTCTCTCTCTCTCTCTCTCTCTCTCTCTCTCTCTCTCTCTCTCTCTCTCTCTCTCTCTCTCTCTCTCTCTCTCTCTCTCTCTCTCTCTCTCCTGGTGTTTTACCATAAGAACAGATTCAACCCCATTCTCCCACTGTCATGAACTGAGTTACCCACAGGCTTTTCCTTCTCTGAAGGTCTGGATTCACTGAAATAATGAGCCAAAATAAATGTTTATTCCCCTAAATTGTCTCATAATCACAGTAATGTGAAAATAAACTAATACAGAAGGCTTCCCCAACTCACACTCAATACCACTACTTGGAAGAAAAAAAATGTATTTATAAACAGAAAGACATTAGTATCTAACTCTCACTGGTAGGAATAATCCAGAATAAATGTTTCTATAGATCATACAACATATATTCTGGTTGTTGTACACTGATAGAATAAAATACAGAATAACTATTTCTATAGATTATACAATATATAGTCTGTTTGTTAAGTAACCATTATACACCTTCCTGAAAGACAGAAACACCAGCTGATATTTGTTGTTTAACAAACCAGATGCTTATCCATCTTGCCATTCTTGTAAATTTCCTGGAACTCCAGCCTTTATCCTAACTCCTGTGTACAACCAAAATTTAGCTCCTAGTGAATCTCTTGTCTGGTGTCTTTTCATCCTTTCTTCTCTACTGGGGAATTTAGCCTGACTCACTTTTTCAAGACAATCTTACCGAACTCTGCCTTTGTGTATATCTGTGAATTGTTTTGATCTCTGTATTTAAAAACCATATTTCCAGTGTCCCAAACTATCACATTGTAGCCCTATTCATTGTAAAAGTGTTTCTTTTTTCTTCCTTGAAAGAGCTGTGCCCATACAGGATAGAAATCACATATTTATCTCTATTTTATCTAAAGAATGAAAGTGCTTCATACTAAATACATGCACCTGAATTTGAATATATGGTACTCCTAGAAAAGCATCTCTATTACCCATCTCCATAATAATCTCCATTATTTAAAATATGAAGCCAAGAACAGTTCATGCAACCCTAACTTCACTTGGTTTTCTTATGCCCCCCTTGCATTTATGAAGTCATTTACCAGTTTCTTTTTCCTCTAGCAATATAAATAACTATTGAGTATTTGTATTTATCAACCAAAAGATGTATTTTCTTATGTTGTCAAATTGTATACAACTGCAGGTTATTTACCACAGTTTGTGAAAGTCGGTAATTATTTTGAGGAAAATTGCAATCAACAAAGATTGTATTTTTGCGCAGATACAACTCAAGGAATTAACTCATTCTGTAAGGATTGTGCATTAAGCAATAGAAAATATGTTTTCAACACTGGCAATAAAATATCAGCCTACTTATAGCAATTAATACATGTTCAACCTTTTAAAGCAATTCACACGTATAAATCCATTGAATCATCAGGATAAAACCTTTAAGCAATTTTAGTTTCATGACTGTGTAACTGAGAGAATGAAGCTATACAGGTAGAAATGTTCTGATCCATTCTCATAGCTCAGATATTTAACTTAGAGATTCAGTTACCAAATTTGCCAGTGTCATTACAGTGAAGGGAAGGAGAAAGATCATACAATTTTATGAGTTCAGGCATTTGGCTTGCAGTTCTCCATTATAGCAACAGCAATAGCATCTTCTACTTTGTTTGTCCTATAGCTGTCTCAATTTATACTGATGAGTGTTAATGTGTCCAACCCGAACCTACCTTCTAAATTTTGTTGAGTTATTATGTGGACACTTCTCTAACCTTGGCCTATATATCATTTTGCTATTTCTTTTTTACTTTCTTACCCACAAATTCTATTACCAGCGTCCACTGGAATAAATGAGAAAGTACCATATTTACTTCAAAAACCACTTGTCTGAAAAGGTTCTATCCAATTGTCTAAATGCAGTCATTATTATCTTATATTCTGTAAGTAACTTCTGAGAAACATATTGGTCACTCCATTTACATTATTCATTTTCTAAGTGTGAACTCTGAGTGTCATTTTACTCTTTCGCTAATATGAATTCTTAGAGATATAAAATGCCTTCATCACATCATCGCCTACATTGCAATTATCATCACAAGTTTCACTAATTAGCCCATGCTAGCCTGGAACCTCCTATGTATACTGATTTTACCTCAAACTCACTGAGATCCACGTACTTCTGCCTTATGATTTATGGGATTAAAAGGAATATTTTATCATGGCAGGCTCTTAGCATAATATTTTCAGAACTATGCAGTTTGGAGTGAAAAGTCGTACTATTTGTCTATATTCAACTACTCTCCATTTAAGAGACTATTCTTGGTCTGTTTGGGGGGGCCTCAATAGTATCGATATTGATAACAGTTAATATAGATAAATATATAATTAAGTGCTTTTATCATTAAAATATGAACAACCATAGTACATACTTCATAGATAAACAATCTGAAGGTCAGAGATATGCACATATTACTGGATGTCACATGGTCCCAAATACAAAATTTTAACATGAAAAAAATATTAGAGGCATTTCTGACATTCATTTAGTATAACTTCATGATTAGAATCACATCATAAGGAATTGTGCACATTAAAACTATATTTCAATGAACAATTATCATTCTAGCATAGTTTCATTATAATATAATTTAAATAGATTACTATGTTTTATTAATATTTACTTTGTGGTAATTTAGTAAAATAAAGACTGTAATATAAAATAAGATTTATAGCAGTTTCATCTCTTGATTCATGAATTAGTAATGAAATGATAATTTTATAGATCAGAAATGTTTAAAAAAGGCTCTGATCATGTCCTGTTGCTATTAACTTCAGAGGTAAGCATTATTTTATTGATAGAAATTGATTATTATATTATTAGTAACATTATTGGATGAATTCTTTAGATATTTTCAATTATCAAACATATTATAGTTTATGTAATCTTACTATGTCAAGTAACTGGATTAATCTTTCAAGGTCCTTGATATACAAAATGTTTCAATCTATCTTCACAGGTGACCCTTATTGGGAACTAATTTCTATAAAAATTCCAGGATAAGAAACTAACTTGTCTTTTCAAATGGCAACAATAAAACATGTTCTGGCTTCTCATTTTTATTTCATGAAGAGCAATGAGTAAATGTATAACCAGTAGTGGAGTGTTGAATAAAAAATCCTGTATTTGCAAATGATCAAATAAACCTGCAAAGAAAACTTGTAGCATCCATATTTATTGCTAGCAGACTATCTTGGGCAATAAAATATCTTTATAACACTTGTTTTGGTTTAATTATGTATACATAGGGGTTCCCTAGGAATCCAGCATAGTGCATCAAAATTCCTGGAACTAGAGTTATGGGTAATTATCAACCATCCAACACGCATTCTAGAATCCTAATTTGGGTTCTCTAGAACACCAGACACTTAACCATTGAATCACCTCTTCTGCCACATAATTTAATAAATAATTTAACCTTTACTTTGTCATCTATAAGTTTAGTCCGAAAATATAATTAAATGAAAAAGTCAATTAAAAACTTTTTAAGAATAATTAAGCCGATTGTACTCAATCTATGTGAGCCTTTATTTCCATGGTTCTGATTATTAAGCTAAGAAAAAGCCAAGAAATAAATTTCCCCTAAAATATTGCCATAGTAGATTAAGATGAATAGGTAGACTGCTTGTACCTTTATACACTTTTATTTGCATCTCAGCATTCCTAAATAACCATCTCCTGAGTCTTTTAGTGTTCCATAGTGTGGTTTTACTAGTTCCATTATTGTCATATTATTAGAAAATTTCTCAACAATGTTGTATATCTTTCCATATTTCATATGGCACACACACCATAACATTTCATTTTGATAGCAGTTTCAAGCTTTTTAAAATTTTCTCCTTTGTTTTGTTTTCTAGTTTCCTAAGTATTTCTAGACTGCTTATCTTACTTGAACAGTTCTATGTAGTAATTTTGAAAATTCTGTCAAGTGATATTGTCTAGTAACTGCTTTGAAAGTAATACTTAAATGGAAAATATTATTACTATAATTGCTATACAAAGCAAGGTCAATATGAACAGGAAGATACTACTTAATAGCTGATGATCTGAATTAGACACCTTAATGTTAAGTATTTCTTTTATAAGAGAACAGAGTGAAACTTCCATGTAATGGCTGGTTAATGCATTAATTATGAACTTGGGAAGAAATGAACATCAATAAAGAATTATGTGATCCTGGTGACCACACATTTTTTTTAAAGATCTTAATGAATTTTAAGCTTTTAAATTAACTCACTGTTCTTTTCGCAATTTAGTCAGTGGATTGTACAAGATGAAAAGATGCAGGTCACTTTATAAAGAAAGGTATGTAGGCTGAAATTTATTTCATCTAGGGCCCATTAATATCTATGAATGGAAAACAACCTGTGAAAATTGTAGAGCTGTAATTAGAAATGCCATGTGCATGATTCTCTTTCTGAGTAGAAATGCTATCTGCTTAGATTCTGTTCAATAAGCAATCCCAAATGCATCGAAGTCAGACTGCTTTTCTGGGAAATCTAAATGAGTACAACAAATATTAACTACTTTTTATTTTAGTTTATTGCAAGTATGGAATAATGTAGCATACATAAATTTTATTTTTTCCCAATTGAGATTTTACTTAAAACATTTAAAATTCTCACACACAGATAAATAGTACAACAAAAATTTTATATTTAGAAAGCAATTGAAAATTAGTTGGCAAAATAATTTGTGATTTGTACATTCATGACTTCAGATGTCTGTAAAGTCATTTATAGCTCTGAATACTATTATACAAGTTTCATGAATTTATTATGATAAACTCATTATTTTAACACTGAATAACTTAATTATTATATTTTCCTTATTTTCTCTTTAAATATCAATACATTGATTTATTTACAGAAGTTTAAAGTTTTGCAATATTGTATGAAAACATAAATATTTATAAAAAACTATAAATATATATTTATAAATATCTATGGCCGTATGGTTCTTATCTAGCTGGTGTCCCTTGTAAGAGCAATCACTCTTTATCAAATATCAGGTGTTCAAAAGATGTGTGATCTTCTATTCGTTTTCAGACCCAGAAAGACAATTATCATATGTACTCACTCATGGGTGGTTTTAAAACATAAAACAAAGAAAGCCAGCCTACAAACCACAATCTAAGAGAACAATGGAGACACTAAGAGAGACTTACATAGATATAAATTATATGGGAAGTAGAAAGTATAAAAAAGACAAGATCTCCTGAGTAAATTAAGAGCATGGGGATCTTGGGAGAGGGTTTAAGGGGGGAAGGGAGAGGGCAGGGAGGGGAGCAGAGAAAAATGTAGAGCTCAATAAATATCAATAAAAAAAGAGCAGTTACTCTTCATTCTCTCATCTGTTAAATGTTTCTTATCATTTGCTCAGTTATCACTGTTGGGAGAGTAAGACAAAATGAAACAAAAGTTGTCTAATTGAGAAGTAGACACTTTATTCTTTCTAATTTTAAAACTTTTTAAAAAAATATTTGCCCTTCTAAGATTGTGAATCACTCACTGCTAATTGAAATATAGCCTACCAGAGATAAATCATAACATTTAAAGCATCAAACTATTTTGTAGGTACACTGGTTTTTGATATTCTCTAAAAAAAATTTGGCATCCATATGTACATCATTGTTTCAGTGTGTCAAAGTGACAGCAAAGAAGTTGAGAAATGTCGGGGAATTTTAGGGAGACACAATTACATTGAGATTATTCCATTTCTCCTTCTTATTACAATCACTGTCAAAATAATGGTGCGGTTTGTGTTACATTCTCATTACAAGCTTGAAAGTATCAGAATTTTAATGCCTTGCATTCTCAGAGAATTTGAGCCAATGTAATACTACACTGACCTTTCCAATATTGCAAGGACGTGGATTGAAGGAAACCACTTTTTAAAGTGTATTTATATCTCCCTCCTACCCCGAACCAGTAACCACTTTGCCTGATTTAACTAGGGAAGGTAACAGTAGAAATTGTTCAATCAGACAAAGTAGAACAGGACATTATAATTATGAATGTATTTCATAATATTTATTATGAATATATAAACACAGGTGTCAAAACACACATGAAGATCATATAGTACTGAATACATGTAACAATTTGATAGCTTGGAAGTATTACAACTAAAATTTTAAAACTTCAACCAAAATATTGAATTCTCTACTCAAAATATTGAATTCACTGTCAGTTTAGGGATGTTTTTCCTTACTTTCATTGATGAGTACTAATTAAAACTAGGTTAATATTCTCTGATATTCTTTAAGTATGTGATTTAAGGCTGATTGGATTTTTTTTCTTGAGGGTATCATAAAGAATACTAATGTCTAAAGTTAATCAGGAGCTTATTATCTATAGCATGTAGGTGAAAAACTGAGGCACAGAAATATGCACATGTTACTCAGCAGCACTGAGCCCAAAATATTTCATTTTAAAATGAGAAAATTATAAAAACGTTCCTGTCACACATTTAGTGTAAGTTCATGGTTATAGTCATGTGATATGGTTATATTTGTTTGCAGGAAAT
The DNA here is from genome assembly GCA_963919715.1 of Microtus obscurus. NCBI lineage: Eukaryota > Metazoa > Chordata > Mammalia > Rodentia > Cricetidae > Microtus > Microtus obscurus. The sequence goes on from CAWTZC010000549.1 coordinate 11,395, forward strand.
CCAAGTAACAATTTTATGATGCTTACATAATCTTATTGTACTAAAATTTTGGTAGACTGATAAATGTTTAATAGCAATCATTTTATGTTAGTTTAGAAAAAGAAAAACTTTGTTCAGATTTATAGCACTTTAAGCCCTTGATTAGTAGATGAATTAAAACTGTATGAATAAGGAATGTTTTTCATAGGGTCCCTTGTGTCCTGACGCATACATAAGGATTATCTTGTTGTATTATGATTAGTATATTAATATTGCATATTATAGTTTTTCCTTATATTAGGCATGACATGCTAGACAGATATTGCTGTAAATTGTAAAATAAATACAGCGAAAACCTTGCTATGAAAGTCGAAATATTTGCAATTATTGAATTAAATATAATTTATGGATTTGCTAGCAAAATCTCCCTAATTATGCATTGAGAATTAGAAGTTGAGTTGGTGCTAAGGGAGAGCAGTTTATTTAGGTTAAAGAGCTTTAAGTACTCTTTTAGTTTCACTCTATTGATAAATGAACAGTAAAAGAGTGCAGCACAAAATCTTAGCAACTTTAAGCTATCATTTGGCACTGCCTCTCTAATTAAAACTTCTAACTAAATTGAATTTTTCCCAGCTTTCCTATTACACCCATACCTATTTTACAGACAACTAATAAAGATTTCAAAATTTTATATAGATTTTAAAGACTATAATTTCTTGTATCTTCTTTATGGATTCTGATGGCTTAATTGCTGTGTTATGGCTGCACTTATCAGAAAGCTTTGAAAAGTGTTAATTACTTTGTACTTTAGTTATGAATTCATGCAAAATTTAACATTTTCTCTCAAAGCAAGTAAAATCCATGTTTATTATGTTACATAAAAGTAATAGAATGATTTAAGATTAATTCATAGGAACTCCTAGCCTGTTAAAAAAAATCCATATGATACATAAAATGTATTTTGGAAAATTCCACAAAACAGTGATTTCAATTAGAATAAATCAGTGATTGAGCATGGGGTCAAATGTGGTTGTGTGTGTACCTGACATTTGTACATTTATAAGTTATTTGACCAGAATTGGGAAAAATTAGGGGGAAAGTAATAAGTCAGTGGTCATTATAAAGCAATCAGATTTTGCAGCCTTCACACTCAGGTCCCAGTGTGACTTGCTAGTTCTTGGCTCCAAGTAGAAAATTCTCCCAATAATATTTATGAGAAAACTTCCAGAAATTGGGAATGCATTATTTCGTGATGTGGTTTTATGCACTATTTAATACAACTATACTTTCCTTTAAAATAGCCTTTGTTCTTAACTGAAAAGCAATACTTAATTAAGCTATATGTTTTATTTTAATTAATTACTTTGAGGGCTGCTTTTATCATTAACTGCATCTATAAGCTAAAAATGAAGGAATTTATACCACTAATGTGTATACATAGGAACATAGGAACTGAAGGTATGGATTTTAATAGAATACATTAAATGGAATAAGTTACAGCATAATATTTAAGCCAAGATAAAAATATTTATAGTCTTCTTACAGTGTAAAAATAGTCTTTAAAATCTACAGGTAGACATTACCTATTTAATGGGTTATATACGAATAATGCCATTATAAATTTAAAATACAGTAAGATGGAAATGCACTTAATTTTTCAAACCTGTACTACCGCCTCTAACCCTCACCCAGCCACTATATCACTGCTATCACCACCTCAAAGAAAATTGAGAACTGAGGATTTAAAGTCTGGCTTCTACTGTGTGTTGTCTTCTGCTTCATTATTACTAAGCATTTCAAGTACATTTAACCATAAAATATATATACTGAAAAGGCATATATGTCTGACTACATACCAGGGAAAGATTTTTAAGTCAAATTTCTGGGGTATTATTCTTGTACTTTAAGCTCCACGTCTTGCTATTCCCAATAATTGCAGATTCTATTCAGATATTTGCATACCAAGTTTTAGTACTTTATGTATTTTAATTATTCTATCCTTTTACCTACCATTGTTATTTTTCATGAAGAGTAAAAATCCTAATGTGACGGGACTGGATATTATTGTCTTTATAAAGGAATAACTTTTTGTATGTATTTGAATGCCAAAGCAAGTCAATCAAACTATAATTGACTCTAATTGGGACTCCTACAAGCTCTTCATATTTTATAAAAAAGTACCTGAAGTTAAGAAGAGGTGAAAAATTCAACCATGACTTTAAGTTTTCTAATATTTCTAAGAAAATAATTCTTTTAAACTGGGAAATAAAAATCAAAAATATTAGCCATAAGAAACCAGAGATAGTTCCATTCAAAAAATAATCCAACTGATTGGTACAGCATTTTTACATATTTAATTGGTTTTCTTACAAAATGATTTAAAGTGATAACTTTTGTTATGTTTAGGTATCTAAATGATTTAAAAATACAATCTCAGGATGAACATGAAACTCAATTCCTGGAATGTCTCACTGCAAACACGCTAAACCATGGGTGAATCCTCCAGAATGAATAATGTACTTTGTGTACTCACACACACACACACACACACACACACACACACACACACACACACCAATGCCAGCACTTGGTACAGAAATGCAGGAACAACAGTTTAAGATATTCTTCAGTTACACATTGATTTGAGAGCCTGAGATATATGAAATTCTATCTCATTTATAAATTTATTTATTTATTAAAAATTTCCACCTCCTCTGATTTCCTCCTACTCCCCTCACTGCCCCTCCCCTTCCAGTCCTAAGAGCAGTCAGGGTTCCCTGCCCTGTGGGAAGTCCAAGGTCCTCCCCCCTCCATCCAGGTCTAGGAAGGTGAGCATCCAAACTGCCTAGGCTCCCAAAACACCAGTCCAGGCAGTAGAATCAAAACCCAGTGCCATTGTCCTTAGCTTCTCAGTCAGCCCTCATTGTCAGCCACATTCAGAGAGTCCAGTTTGATCACATGCTTGTTCAGTGCCAGTCCAGCTGGTCTTGGTGAGCTTCCGTTAGATTATATTTCATTTTTAAAGTTTGATCTATGATCCTTTTTGGGAAAAGGAAAGGATATAAGATGAAAACACACACATGCACACACACGTTGTAGTTTGGATATAATGCCCCCAATAGTTTTGAACATTTGAGTATTGGTCTCCAGTTTTGTGGTACTATTTAGGAAACTTATGAGAAATGACCTTTATAGAAAAAGGATACCACAAGCCAGATGGTGGTGGCAACATAGTTTTTATTCCAACGCTTGGAAGGCAGGGTGATCTGATGAGTTTAAGAGCCTGGAGAAACCCTGTCTCAAAATATCAAAAAAAAAAAAAAAAAAAAAGGAAGGAAGGAAGGAAGGAAGAAAGAAAAATTAAAAGAAAAGAAAAAGAATGTCACTTGGTAAAGGAATACAGTTTCCAAAATCTTGTTTTTTTTTTCCATTCCTAAGGCATGCTCTCTTGTTTTCAGTTCCAGAAAGTTTTAAGGCTTTCGTTTTTGTTCCTGCCACCATGCTTTTACTTAGCCATTATGAACCTTAATTCTCTTGAAAATAAGATCAAAATAAACTTCTAATTTTTATTGCTTCCTTTGGTCAAGGTATTTTTTTCACAGAAATAGAAAAGTAACTAAGTCAAAAATTGGTCCCAAGGAGTGGACTAATACTATACCACAGATTACCATGTGAGAGTCTGTTGTTCTTTTGGTTTTGTTTTCCTTGGAGGAATGAAAAAGTATTGGATTTTGAACTAGAAATTCTCTCGAACATTTTACACAGAGCTTACCGAACATCTCCTTGGGTGTTTGAAAGTCTGAGGGGCAGATTATTATTGACTAGTATAGAGACCATTATTCTGACAATTTGGCTGCTTTCTGCTCTTGTACCAAGAAATTTGCTTAGAGTTAAATTAGAAAGTAATTGACTAATTGACTAATCTCCTTGTCAGAGTAGATTTTAAGACAGCATAATATTGATTCTGGCATCTGGCATGGCATATAGTCATTAGTAGCCACATTTTATTTTTGCAGGTCTACAATGAGAGAAAGCAATTAGGACAAAACATATAGACAATACACAGTTTTGCACAGGCTAAAGGACCAAGAAACTTAATATTCCAAGCAAAGGTTTTGCTGCAAGAGATGAAAAAAAAGGATTAAGAATAGGCTGATGTGGGAATCCCTTCGTATGCCATGAATATGTTTTATTATCATTTGTTAATAACAAAGCTTCTTTGGGCCTATTATAGTGAGAATAGGGCAAGGCTAGAATTACAAGCAGATAGAGGAGAAAAGAGGCAGATTCAGGGAGACATCATGCTAGCCTCTAAAGGAGATAGATGCTCGGGAACGTTACCATTAAACCACAAGCCTCACGGTAAAATACAAAATAATAGGAATGGGTTAATTTAAAATGTAAGAGCTAGCTAGAAATATGCTTAAGCTCTTAATATGTCCAAACAGTATAACAATTAATAAAGTTTCTGTGTGATTATTTTGCAACTGGGTGGCCTGGAAATGAATGAACAGCCTCTTCTTACAGTAGGCCTGATATACAGTTGCACAAAGGAAAATGTGCTCCCAGGACAAGATCTCTTCTAGCTAAACTTTCAACTTGTGATAGGAAAAGGTCCAAAGAATAAGCTAATACGCTACTCCTAGAAGAGAACAGGAAACAAAAGCTGCTGCAAACGTGATTCCTGGGGACCAGGGTCTATCGTAAAGTTGCAACTGAACTTGGTGGTATTGTCCATTTGGTATTACCTGTAGAATCATCAAGCATATGAGAGTAAACAAGTTCTAGAATATTCTTTCATGGTTTCAGATATCCTGCCCAAACCAGGTGTATAGCAGGTAGTCACTGCATGAAGTCATTGTGTGAAGCTATAGAAATAAAGTCCAAGTTGCACTGAGGAACCCAAGATGCTGGGTACATCAAATCTGTGGGGTACCCACTGCAAATAACTGTATATAAAGAGTGTAATCAGCCTGAGTGAGAGGAAGGAGGCATGAAAGCTGGGTGAATGGAGACCATTAAGACCTGCTGTGGTATCTTTCAGAGAGTAATATGGTTTTTGTTTGCTTTGCAGATTTGTATTCTCTCACTATGCTAAAATTGCACCCATTTGGAATGGTAATATATAATCTGGGACATTGTATATTGGAACTTGGTCATCTGCTTTGTAATTTTACAGGGAATTACAATTAAGAGTTTTCCTTGAGTTTCAGAAGAGACTTTTAAACTGTGTTGAGGCTAAACATCCATGATGGCTTTTGAAGCTGTACTATATACATTTTGCATTTTGATATAGTCATAAGACTATAGTGGCTAGGGAGTGGAATGGGTTGGTTGAATGAGATGTCCTCAGTAGTATTTGATACTTGAATATTTGGTCCTGAGTTGATGGTACCATTCTCATCTTCTGCTCTTGCTCCCATGAGAAGGACCTTTATGGAGTTAAGGCTGCTGAAAATATAGGTACAATATAATCTTCTTCTATAAGTTTCCTTGGTCATGTTGTTTTACAACAGAAATCAAACATAAATAATGTACATATATATATACATTTGTAATTCAATTATGCATATAAACTTCACAATATGGATTCATAGCTAAATTCTCTTGTTACAGTGAACATGCAAACATGTAAGATGAAAGAACTTAACATACTATTCTGGTACTCACTGTCCTGTTTGTACATATAAAACATATGCGGGGTATACCAATTTAGCTATATTTTTGAATATTTTTTACAAAAAACAAGACAATTAGATCAGTTGAAATGTACTCATATATTGAGAAGCCACATTGTGCCCTAAAGAACTCACATTTATTGTGCTAATTAAATTTATATAATGTAAATTTATATTAATAGAAATCTAAAACATTAAAATGCTTGAGTAAAGAGAGATTTTATTTTTTCATTAATAGCTTTTATCTTTTAATATGGTAATTGATAAGTCACTTTCTTTGCTCCTTTCCTTTCTTATCTTAAATATAATTCTATAGTTGGAAAAAAAAACACAGGAAATTACATCAAAATAGCACTAATTAAAATTCTCTGGTCATAAATCTTCTCAAAGTTTATCACTATAATCTAAAAGATGTTTCTCCATGGAAAAAATTATTTGCAAATTTCTAATCGAATCCACAAGAATGGTTTCGTGTAGACCTGAAGCTGACTCTGTGTTGCATAGAAATGTGGAAAATGTAAATTGGGCGTGTAGTAGCACATGCCTTTAAAACGATCACTCAGGAGGCAGAGATAGGGGAGATCTCTGAGTTAGAGGCCTGCCTGGTCTACAAAAGTTAGTTCCAGGACAAATTCCAAAGCTACAGAGAAACCCTGTCTCAAAAAACAAACAGTCAAATCTGGAAACATGAAATTTCTCTTTTTAGTTTATAAAGATTGAAACATTGACAAATAAAGGCTGATAGGAGCATCAATAGCATGTATATAAATCAATAAACAGCAAATTAACAGTACTTTAATAGGTTATATATTACAAAAAGAGGGATGTTTTGGTTTAATATAGAAGGAGGAGAGAATTCCTTTGTAAAAGATTCTTCATATACATAAGCACTAAACTGCAGTATACCAGAGAAGTGAGGTAAGGCTGTTTTCTCATATTTCAAGTGGAAGAGTGAGCTGTTACTCCTTGTGTTGACTGGTTTTCTCAATAGGTGGTTGTTGATGTGGAATTCTCCTCTGTATGATATGAATATGCTTTATTACCATTGGTTAATAAAGAAGATGCTTTGGCCAATGACTAAGAAGAGTAAAGGCAGGTGGTAAATCTGAACAAAGATATACAAAGAGAGTAGATAGAATCAGATAGATATCATGTATCTGCCAAAGGAGCAGACTCATGTAGCTGCCCAAAAAGCAAGAGGTAACAAACCATGAGCCTCATAGTAAAATATGAAAAAAAATAGAAATGGGTTAATTTGGGATGTAAGGGCTAGCTAGAAATATGCCTGAGACATTGTCCAAACAGTTCAGCAGCTATTATAGCTTCTGTGTGATTATTCAGATCTGGGTGGCCAGGAAATGAACAAGCAGACACTGTTTGAGTTTGTAACATATGCACTTGGATTAGGATAAAGAATTTAACACTTAAGATTTTTGTAATTGAGGTTAGATCATTTCTGAGATTGTGAACAAGAACTTGCCTGGCTCTAATCCTGAGGCATATTGATTGATAACTCAAAAAAAAAAAAAATACAAATCCTTCTCAGTACTGTGTTAGAATGGATATGAATAGAGATTATCTGCAGGCCATAGAGTAGTTACAAACGTATGCTCTTAAGCTATCCAAATATTGTATGAAATCTGAGGTTCTTGATTCTTAGAAAAGGGAGCCAATCATGTCTTAGAGCACAACTGTAAATATCCCTTTGCATAAGCACATTAATGATCAAATATTAGGTTACCCTTTTGTGACATTTTCTGAGCTTTAATTTTTATTTAATTGAAATTAGGTGGACTGCTGTAACATTTAGAAGAATGACTCTGTGAAGGACATACTCTCTGTCTTATTGAGTACATATTTATCCTACATTTAAAGACAACAGTGCAATCTGTTAAAAAAAGTTATAGATTTTATTTTTTGAGATATAAAAATTAAAATTGCTCTTTATCAGTCATCAGAACATGTAATGATTATAAAGTAGACCAAGTCAATGTACTTTATTTTTTCAATTTAAAAGATGTACCATAGAATGAAGTTTAACCTGATATGTCTTTATTTCAGCTACCAATATAAAATTTATCATTCAAAAATCTAAAAGTAATCATGTCTGAAACCCTCAAAAATCTTTGCTCTTTCCGATTGACTGATGAATAATCATTGAAACTTATCCAAGCACTATTTGACACTCATCACATCATGCTGTCTCCTGTTCTTGAATTTAGGAATATGTCTTAATACTTCATTCATGATCATCATACTATATTGAAATTACATTCAACAGAGCTACGGCAAAGTCACTAAAGTATGTCTAGTTTGTGGTAAGTTTGGGGGAGGTCTCAGAACATTTTAATTCTCTCACCAATAGTGAGAAAGGTGCCATTATTCCCGTACCACACAGGAGAAAATCATTCTTATAGGAGGCATTCTTTTTGGGCAAACTATGCTGACTTTGACATAGACTCACAGCCAGAGCAGAGCAAGTTTGAATGGCTGAAGTGAGGTACCTTATAGGATTTCATGACCCAATTCAGACTACCCTCCTTTTTTTTAAAAAAAGTCTGAAGTTAGAGGAGGTTATTAAACCCCTTGGAAATAGTGTTTCAGTGTTCTTCATTCTACTTATTATAAAATAAGGCTCTTGAGTTTTTTGAAAGGTCCATCATTGCTATGTAAATATGAACCCAACACTATTTTTAATAGGAGAGAAAAGATTCTAATGTAATAATACACAGATTTGACACAATTGATTCAGAGTTATTCCTTGCTGTTCTGCTGCTGGTTGGCTAAATTGTTAAGAATAATAATTTATAAAAAATACCTAAGTAATTGTTCTACTTTGTTCCAGTTGTAAGAGAAGGCTGCATCTCAGCTTAAATAAAAGGATACCACCAGCAATGTTAAAATTAGGAGCACTAGCATATCAAGACTGAAGCTTAAATGAACAGGAAAACCCCTAGGGCCTCTAGATTTCTGATATAAAACCTAGAGGCATACACCTCAGGAGTGACATATTGGTTGCTCTATAATATACATCCTTAGTTCCCTCATACTTTGTTCCTTGTATCTATGATTTTACTGAATTTTATTAATATTTTATTTGATGGTATAATGTCTATTATACTATATGTACAATGTAATATAATATGTAGATGGATTCATTTAGAAATTTTGTAATATTTATACAGTATAGTCAGGCAGTGGCCGTGCATGCCTTTAATTCCAACACTTAAGGGAAGCAGAGGTAGGCAGATCACTGAGTCCAAGGCCAACCTGGTATACAAAGTGAGTTCTACAACAGTCAGAGTTATACAGAGAAACCCAGCTTGAAGAATGTATAAGCAAACAAAACAAACAAAAACCATAATTATTTATGTCTATATAACTTTATTTATATGTACGATTTCTTATTCAAACTCTTCAACAGTTCCTGGAATTTGAAATATTCCAATACCTGTTGTTTTGGTTTGTTACAATGAAGGAAAGAAGATGATGAGTTCTAGTACAGCTAAGGATTATAGAATGTACTGACTAAATCACCTTATTCTAAAATTTGAACATTGCTAATTAACCACTATCTCAAGCGTTATCACTGATTCTTATTTTTAACTCCACGGTCACAGCCCAGAACATCTTTTTCTTTCCTCTATTCTCATCCCTCAAATTTTTTTTACAAGGAAGAGAGGAAAATAGCCTGGTCAGGTTGTGACTAAAACTATTCTCATCTATGTGATCTCTTTTATTAAAAAGGTCTTCCAAGCTTTCACCCAAGAGCCAGGCTTGATTAAAATTATTTGCTTTGAGCTTTAGGAATATGAATTGCTTGCTCTCATTCCAAGACCTTGTCTACCACTGGCAGCAAAGAAGTCAAGGTCTCATTTTCTCTATAGAATTTATCTCTTTATCCTCAGATAAATTGTTTTAATTAAAATAACTTAGTGACCCTTTTCTTGCCTCCTTAGCTATAGGATTTTTTTAAAAGGCTCATATTTGTTTTTGGATTGTTAAAAAAACTGTACTGAATGTTTTTTCTCATCAAAATATTTTCATTTTTTTAAATTCTTTTCATCATGACTAGACAGGTTAGAAAAATGGGTAATTTATATAAGTTAATGCCCCAAAACAACATTTGGAAACAGAATGTTTCCCATGTTTGAATGTTTTGTACCTAGCAAAATTTTAATGATAGTATAATTTAAAACATAATCAAATGAAATGAAAAAATTAGTTAAAAGCTATATTACTAAAAAAATTGGAGATGATTTTAATTAATTGTAATTCATTAAAACTATTTTAAAGATTACATTTTAAATTCAACATTATTTTATTATAAAAAATTGTGCCTGTTCAAAGTAATAAAGAGAATGAGTAGGTTTTATAAAGACTCATTATTTATTCATCAAATCAAGAACATTTATTGAACCACATAGTTTACCAAGAGTAAGCTTTGTGTGTAATACAGCAATAGAGCAGTAACCGGTACTAACATATTTTTTTTACTTTGAATAATCATATGTCCTTATGAGAGAAATGTGCCGTACTCCCAAATTTGCACAACCTAGCAACATATTTACATTTATTAAAGTCAATGTGAACAAAGAAATATATTCATATCCACAAATTTCATACTGAGATGGAGATGGAAGTATTTCCCACAGCAGCAGTAGCAACAGCAACGGTTGATAAGGCCTCATATAAAAGTAAATTTAAACTGGAGGATTTATCTTTGTTGGAGCAAAAAAACAGGTATAGAGAAGATAATTATTCCAGACAATCAAAGTGGCAGGTGTAGAGTTTATGGAAGGTACTCTAAACAATGATGAGCAAGAAAACCATTAGTACAAAGTATGGATGGCTGATAATCTGGATCAAAGCAAGATATTCCTAAGTATATTAAGTACCTTTCTTGTACAAACAACTGACTTAAAAAGAATTTCATTTTTGCTTACCATTTCAGAAGTGCCAGTCCATCTTTTTAGGTGTGTGTGGCTGTGAAGGCGGGGGAGGGGGGGTACAGTTCATAACATAGCAACTAGGGAGAAGACAAGAGATTCAGACAAAAAGTAAAGCAAAATGCAGCTCCCAGTGACCTGCTCCCACCAATTAGGCCACTCCTATTATTTTTTATCACTTCCTAATATGCCATTGCATCATAAATACATCAAATCTTAATCAAGTCATTCCATTTGATGTCTCTTGATGAAAATTATTACAGGAAACATCGAAAAAGATACACCCATAGTTGATCTAAAATTTCCCTAAAGTATCATAATGTAGTCGAAGATAAGCTATGATAATTTTGGCTCTGAGAATTTGATTTTACACCCATATTCTTAAACTAGGTATAAAATCATCTGAGAGACCATACGGAGTTTAGTTCCAACTCCAATTATCAACATTAACCAATGTTATATTTGTGTAGATGCTTCCATTGTTTTTATATGAAATATCAAATTCTAAAAGAAGAATGATAAGGAAGTATTTTCTGAAATACAGCTCCTGACACATTCATGAGAGGGTAATGCAAAGTTTTTCATAGTTATTAACTAGCTAAGGAACTAATATTTTTAGAAAGATTGGACGTTAAAAAGTCACATTACCCCTTTTCCCAAAAATAGCTATAGTGAGGCAAATTTTGAGGAAAATTAAGTGTTTGATATAAACAAGTTTACATTGGATCACTCTAAAAAATTCAAGAATATGAACAAGCAGACAATTAATATCTACAAACCTACAAACTTGTACTCTTACAAAGCACAGAAGTCAACATCAAAAAGGCATCCTTTGCTTCATATAAAAATTTAGGAATTCATATTTTATAGTATGTATAGCTTAAAGAAGTTATAACAAAGAACTGGAGAAAGAGAGAAAATGGAATTGAATGGTGGTATAACTATTATTTAAAATGGTAACAAGGACATTTAAACAAAGCATATCTTAAGTTATTAAAATGCTGTTCAGTTAGAATTAGCAGTTCACCTGGTCTCATTGCTCTCCTTCTCTTGAGTTTCTTCCTTTAATGTCTTCTCTGGAATTATGATATTAATGGCATTAAGAAGCTTTGGACCATGTGCGGAAGTATATAGTCCTTCAAAGAGTCAGAATAAAACACTCCAAAAAAAGAAAAAGAAAGAAAGAAAGAAAGAAAGAAAGAAAAAGAAAGAAAGAAAGAAAGAAAGAAAGAAAGAAGAAAGACCAGAAGGGGATTCTGGCAGAAAAGCATTCTATCCGGATGAAGACTTTCAAAACCACAGTACAAGGAGTCACCACTGTGTTTCGTCCTGTCTTATATCATGTTTTAGTTTTCTTCACAAACACACAAACAACTTTGCTTGTTCCTCTGCCTATCAAGTTTGACAAGCTTGCTTATGATAAGCTAAAGAAATGAATATTGAACTGCTATTCATTCTTTATTGACAGCATCTGCATGAATCCAATTAAGACTGCTAATCAATAATTACTAGGAAGAAGCAATGGAACAGATCGCTGTTATAAACAAACTTCAGAAGAGTCTCAAGAGGAATAATTTTTATGAATCTTTTAGGTCTTTAGTTATGCATGATTACAATAAGCATGATTTGTCTTAATAACATCTGTGCACTTAGAGAGTGTAAATCCTACAAAAATAGGCACAAGATTGGAGGTGAAGTTACTCTTTATTAGCAGCCATTCAAAAGAAATATAGAGATGATGGACGGAAATTTGGTTTTCCAGATGACAAAAGAAGAATCTGAAGATGAATTTAACTAATATTGTCAGGAAAAGTCATTACATGCAACATATTTAATCTGTTTTTTCAATAATAATTTTCAATGGATTTCACATTGAAATTCTATAAATCTATATTTCCTCATGCTGTTTTTCTATCACTATGTTACCCTAAAACTGAGAAGAAATAGGCAAGTTTCAGAACAACGTGTTCATTAATCTAAGCATACATGGAAGAGAGAAATTAATCAACATATGATATAAACACATGGCAGACTTTGTCTAATATGTAATTGTTCATCTAATATATCAATGTTAGGTTTTAATTTCTCAGCATTTCACATGTTTTCACAAATTTATAACTGGATTTGAAATTAGTTCTATAAGTTTGTGGTGAAATCAAAATCATATACACATTAAAGAATATTTCTCATTGTATTTCTCGTCATCTAAAGTTCTCCTTGATCAAAATATATTACATTTGCCAAAATCTTTTGATAAACTTGCTAGAAATTTTTGAAAAATAAAGTTGTTGAACTCACATAATTCTGATGGAAAGGATGTGTTATTTGCATATGTCCAAGAAATATGTGTTTTCTACGTTGATATATGAGAGTCATTGACATAAAATATACAATATAAATATGATACATATACAGAGACATACACACACACATATATGTAAAGAAATAGTGATTTATGAAACTTGCTTTGTTATTCCTATAAAATATAAATCTCCTCTATCTTAACATTCCTGTTATTTAGTTAGGATTTGTTGTAAAAGACTACCATGATCCTGTGACTACTACCCATAAAACACAGGGTGCCACAGCACCTGACACTGAACCAATAAGTGTGGATATTACCAAATGTCCCCAGAGGAGACTATGGAGTGCTGGGTCAACATTGTGATCCACCACACCAAACAATGTTTCTCAAATATTTCTAAGTTAAAAAAAATTCCAGACCACTATCAAAACTAATTAGAGCAGTGGTTCTTAACCTGTGAGTCATGACCCATTTGAGGATTGCATAGCAGATATCCTTCTTCCAGCTGATTATGTTTCAAATCCCTATAACTCTGCCAAAACTACTGTTATAAATCATCAAAAAAATAAATCTATGGTTGGGGTCACCTCTGCATAGCAACTGTCTCAAAGGGTCACAGCATTTGGAAGGTTGAGAGCCACTAAAATGGAGAAATGTTGGTACTTTAAAAATTCGTGTGAATGTAAAGACTTTAAATTCCTCTCAAAATTGAATTTGATCTGTATTTATTTTTATGACTGATGGAGATTGTAGCTCAGTGGTAGTATAAATATTTAACATACTTCAAAGTAATAATGCCTGTGAGTTCAACCCATAATAACCTTTCAATAAACAAACAAAACAAACAAGCAAAC
>CAWTZC010000550.1:0-23785 GCA_963919715.1 Microtus obscurus
TGTAAAAGAATGTATCAAAACACTAAAGGCATGTAACTAGTTAAAAAAACACCATATTCAAGTGATGGTTTTACAGAACATATCATGTTTTAAAATTGCTTTTAGAATATATGAAAATTAACCTGTGTCCTTACAACATCACTGCAATGAATGAATGTCAATATCACTTGAGCAATTAAATGAAAATGACAATATAAGAGCACCAGACAAAATAAATGATATAATGAAACATAGCCAACAACATCACTCATCAAAACCAGAGAAGGAGACGGTGTGGCGCGTATGGTGAGCTGGGATACACAAATACATATCAGAGGCAATTATAACAACTTATACCTCCTTACTGAGCAGAGCTAGGGGAGCATGAGGAGATTCAGCAGCCTAACATCACACGAACTGTGAGTTTGAGCACACAGAGGTCAGGAGTTGCCACACCTAGTTCCCTGGATAGCTGGAAATTAAGGCAGTCTATATGGTAGGGTTTATAGCAATTAACTAACAGCTAATTGGGTGTAGGAGGTTTTGCCAATATAACTATTCTTAACATAATTATGGGCTTGGGGTTCCCTCGCAGGCTCCCAAGGTGATGGTTTCTGGAACAATCTTTGTGGGGAAATTGCTCCTAACATATTCTTTCATAAAAGGAATAGTTAGGTGGAGGGAAAAATTAAGATGAGTAACTATGGTGTAGATCTAAGGGAGAAGGGACTGGGACAAGGGACCTTCCCTGGACTGGTGAAGCACCCCACTTCTCCTGGGAACAGAGGTGCCTTAACAGCAGCATTAGTTTTGGAGCCCTGAAATAAAAGGTATCTAGTAGGATTGCTAAGCAGATCACAGGGCACCCTGTCTAGTATGGAGAACAACAATATAAAAAAAAAAACTATAAAGTTATGTTGATTAGCCTGTAATGGCTTTGTATGGTTTTGAATGAACAATTATATTTAGATATTTATTATAATATAAATTAAATAGATTATATGTTTTATTAATATTTACTTTGTGGTAATTTAGTAAAATGAAGACTGTATTATAAAATAAGATTTATAGCAGTTTATCTCTTGATTTAACAATGGTATGAAATGATAACCTTATAGATCAGAAATGTTTAAAAAAGGCTCTGATCATGTCCTGTTGCTATTAACTTCAGAGGTGGGTTATATTTTATTATTAGAAATTGATTATTATATTATTAGTAACATTATTGGATGAATTTTTTTAGATATTTTCAATTATCAAACATATTATAGTTTATGGTAATCATACGTAAGTAACTGGATTAATCTTCTCGTCTTGATATACAAAATGTTTCCAACCTGTCTTCAATAGGTTTTATTGGGAATAATTTTATGTAATTCCAGGATAAGAAACTAACTTGTCTTTTTCAAATGGCAACAATAAAACATGTGATTAATTTATGAAGAGCAATGAGTAAATGTATAACCAGTAGTGAGCAAGAAATAGTATCCAAACTAAATGATCAAATAAACTATAAAGAAAACTTGTAGCATCCAATATTATTGCTAGCAGACTATTATAATAAATATCTTTATAACACTTGTTTTGGTTAATATGTATACATAGGTGTTTTGGAATCCAGCATAATGCATCAAAATTGGAACTAGAGTTATGGGTAATTATCAACTATCAACATGCATTCTAGAATCCTAATTTGGCCTCTCTAGGAACACTAGACACTTAACCATTGAATCAATTTCTCTTCTGCCACATAATTTAATAAATAATTTAACTCTTTACATTATTACTATAAGTTTAGTCTAAAATATAATTAAATGAAAAAGTAATTAAAACTTTAAGAATAATTGTAAATTGTACTCAATCTATGTGAGCCTTTATTTCCATGGTTCTGATTATTAAGCTAAGAAAAGGCCAAGAAATAAATTCTCCTAAAATAGTGCTATAGTAGATTGGCTTAGTAGGTAGACTGCTTGTACCTTTATACACTTTTATTTGCATCTCAGCATTCCTAAATAACCATCTCAATTTAGTGTTCATAGTGTGGTTTTACTAGTTCATTCTTAATACATAATTTAGAAAATTTCTCAACAATGTTGTATATCTTTCCACATTTCATATGGCACACACACCATAACATTTCCATTAGAGTTTAAGCTTTTAAATTTCTCCGTTTTCTAGTTTCAAAATATTTCTAGACTGCTTATCTTATCTTGAACAGTTCTATGTAGTAATTTTGAAAAATGCCAAGTGACATTGTCTAGTAACTGCTTTACACACTTAAATGGAAAATATTATTACTATAATTGCTATACAGAAGTAATATGAACAGAAGATATATTAATAGCTGATGATCTGAATTAGACACCTTAATGTTAAGTATTTCGTTTATAAGAGAACAGAGGAAACTTCATGTAATGGCTGGTTAATGCATTAATTATGAACTTGGGAAGAAATGAACATCAATAGGATGGTGACCACACACTTTTTAAAGATCTTAATGAATTTTGAAAGCTTTTAAATTAACCTCACTGTTCTTTTCAAGAATTTAGTCAGTGGATTGTACAAGATGAAAAGATGCAGGTCACTTTATAAAGAAAGGTATGTAGGCTGAAATTTATTTCCATCTAAGGCCATTAATATCTATGAATGGAAAACAACCTTAGAATTGTAGTAGCTGTAATTAGAAATGCCATAAAAATGATTCGAGTAGAAATGCTACTAAGCTTAGATTCTGTTCAATAACAATCCCAAATGCATCGAAGTCAGACTGCTGTTTGGGAAATCTAAATGAGTACAACAAATATTAACTACTTTTTATTTTAGTTTATTGCAAGTATGGAATAATGGTAGCATACATAAATTTATTTTTCCAATTGAGATTTTACTTAAAACATTTAAAATTCTCATGTCAATAGATAAATAGTAATAAATGTAAAATTTTATATTTAGAAAAGCAATTGAAAATTAGTTGGCAAAATAATTTGTGATTTATAGCATTCATGACTTCAGATGTCATAAAGTAATTATAGCTCTGAATACTATTATACAAGTAAAGTTATGAATTTATTATGATAAACTCATTATTTTAACACTGAATAACTTAATTATTATATTTTCCTTTTATTTTCTCTTTAAATATCAATACATTGATTTATTACAGAAGTTTAAAGCTCTTGCAATATTGTATATGAAATAAATATTTATAAAAACCATAAATATATATTTATAAATATTTGATAGTCAGATGTTCTTATCTAGCTGGTGGTCCGTGTAAGAGCAATCACTGCTATAAATACTGTTAAAGATGTGTGATTTCAATAGTTCAGACCTAAAAAGACAATTATCATACTCACCTGATAGATGATTATAAAACATAAAACAAAGAAAGCCAGTTTACAAACCACAATCTAAGAGAACAATGGAGATACACTAAGAGAGACTTACAGATATAAATTATATGGGAAGTAGAAAGTATGAAAGACAAGACTTCCTGAGTAAATTAAGAGCATGGGGATCTTGGGAGAGGGTTTGATAGGGGGAAGGAGAGGCAGGGAGGGGAGCAGAGAAAAATGTAGAGCTCAATAAATATCAATAAAAAAGAGAGTTAATATTCTCTCATCTGTTAAATGTTTCTACTGTTTAAGCTCAGTTATCACTGTTGGGAGATAAGACAAAAATGAAACAAAAGTTGTCTAATTGGAAGTAGACACTTTATTCTTTCTAAATTTAAAACTTTAAAAATATTTGCCCTTCAAGATTGAGAATCACTCACTGCTAATTGAATATAGCCTACCAGAGATAAATCATAACATTTAAAGCATCAAACTATTTTGTAGGTACACTGGTTTTTGATATTCTCTAAAAAATTTGAAAGATCCATATGTACATCATTGTTTCAGTGTGTCATTGACAGTAACAGTGAGAAAATGTTACCGGGACTTTAGGAGACACAATTACATTGAGATTGTCTCCATTTCTCCTTCTTATTACAATCACTGTCAAAATAATGGTGCGATAGTTATTCTCATTACAAGCTTGAAAGTATCAAATTAATGTGATTTCAGAGAATTTGAGCTAATGTAATACTGCTACATTCCTTTCCAATATTGCAAGGACGGGATTGAAGTGGAAACCACATATAAAGTATTTATATCCTCCTACCCCCGAATCAAGTAATCCATTTTGCTCTGATTTAACTAGGGAAGGTAATAGCAGAAATTGTTCAATCAGACAAAGTAGGACGAGACATTATAATTATGGGAATGTATTTTATAATATTTATTATGAATATATAAAAACACAGCCAAAACACACATGAAGACTGATATAGCACTGAATACATGTAACACCTACAGTTGAAAAATACAACTAAAATTTTAAAACTTCAACCAAAAATATTGAATTATACTCAAAAATATTGAATTCACTGTCAGTTTAGGGATGTTTTTCCTTATTTTTGTTGATGAGTACTGACTATAACTAGAAGTTAATATTCTCTGATATTCTTTAAACATGTGATTTAAGGCTGAACGGATTTTTTTTTCTTGAGGGGTATCATAAAGAATATTAATGTCTAAAGTTAATCAGGAGAGCTTATTATCTTACAGTATGTAGGTGAAAAAACTGAGGCACAGAAATATGGCACATGCATTTTCAGCAGCACTGAGCCTGTAATATTTTATTTTAAAATGAGAAAATTACAAAGCCTTGTCACACACATTTTTAGTATAGGAATATAGTATGTGATGGATATTGTTTGAGAGTGAGAATCATGAAATAATTTTATGATGCTTAATAATCTATTGTATAAAATTTTTGGTAGAGACTGACAAATGAAGTAATAAAATAACGCTTATGTTAGTTAGAAAAAGAAAATCTTGTTCAGATTTATAGCACATTAAGCTCCTGATTAGGCAGATTGAATCAAACCAGAAAGAATAAGGAATGTTTTTCATAGGGTTCCTTGTGTCCTGTTGCATACATAAGGATTATCTTGTTGTATTATGATTAGTATATTAATATTGCATATTATAGTTTTTCCTTATATTAGATGACATGCTAGACAGATATTGCTGTAAATTGTAAAAACAGAAATACAGAGAAAAACTCCTACAGAAAAGTGTTTAAATATTTGCAATTATTGAATTAAATATAATTTACGATTTGCTAGCAAAATCTCCTAATTATGCATTGAGAATTAGAAGTTGAATATGTTAAGGAGAAAGAAGCTATTTAGGTATAAAGAGCTTTAAGTAATTCTTTAGTTTCAATTTCATTGATAAATGAACAGGGTAAAAGGTAACAAAATCTTAGTAAATTTAAGGCTATCATTTTACAATTGCCTTCTCTTAATTAAAACTTCTAACTAAATTGAATTTTTCCCAGCTTCGTATTACAATTCATACCTATTTTATGCGATGGAATCAATACAGATTTCGTGTAATTTATATAGAATTTAAAGACTATAATTTTGTATCGCCGCTATGGAACTATTGTTTAATTGTTGTAATATGGTTGCACTCTATCAGAAAATAGTAGACTACTTTGCATTTTAGTTACGAATTCATGCAAAAATTTAAACATTTTCTCTCAAAGTGCAGAAAATCATGGTTTATTATGTTACATAAAAGTAATAGAATGATTTAAGATTAATTCATAGGAACCTCCTAGCCTGTTTAAAAAACATCCATATGATACATAAAATGTATTTTGGGAATTTAAAAACAGTGATTTAATTAACAAATCAGTATGATTGAGCATGGGTCAAATGTAATAGGTAAATTGAATTTGTACATTTATAAGTTATTTGACTGAATTAAAAATTAGGGAAAGTAAAGTGGTATTATAAATCAATTTGCAGCCTTCACACTCAGGTCTCAGTGTGACTTGCTAGTTCTTGGTTCTGAGCAGAAAAATTCTCCATGATTATTATGAGAAAACTTCCAGAAATTGGGAAAGCATTTTTCCGTGGATGTGGGTTTATGTAATTATTTAATTAATTTATTTATTTATTTATTATTTATTTATTTATTTTTATTTATTTATTTAAGATTTATTTCTTTTCCCACCGCTGCCCTCCTACTTTCCTCCCCTCCCCCAAGAAAGTCCTTCCCTTCAGCCCAAAGAGGCTATCAGGGTTCCCTGGCCGGTGGGAAGTCCATGGGACCACCCACCTCCATCCAGGTTCATTACAGGGAGCATCCAAACTGCCTAGGCTCCTGGCTGTAAAGCCAATATCGGCAGTAGGATAAAAACCATTGCATTGTTCTAGAGATCTCAGTAGTCCTCATATTGTCTCTATGTTTTTCCCAAGACGGTTTTGAATCCAGGTTTTTTCTAGACCCAGGCCAGCTGGCTCTGAGTTTTCACAGAAATCCCCACTGTCACAGTGAGGGTGCACCCTCGCTGTCCTGAGCCCCTGCCAGTGCGCTCCCTCTGCGCCTCTGGGACTTGGACCTTGAGAGATTTCAGTCTGAGGCCCATAAATGTGGGTCTCCGTCTCCTTTCATCACCATTACACACCATTCAAGAGGATGCCACAGGTTTTTTGGTTGTCTAGCTTCAAGATACGAATAGGAGGCGATAAATAATATTTATGCTCCAGAAACCAAACATGAGGGAGAACATCCCATGTTCCCTTGGGTTGGCTTACTCCACACAGATAGTGTTTCTATTTCATCCATTTGCCCTGAAATCCCAAGAAGTCCTTGTTTTTTATTGCCGAGTAGTACTCTATAATATGTGTATATATTCATATTCACTCCATTCTTCAATTGAAGGATATTCGTTTCATACTCATGACAATAAACAGAAGCAGGTATACTTGGTTGATACGGTATATTCTAAGAGTGACATTAAGGATCCAGGGTAGGCTGATCCCGAACTTCCTGAAGAAACCTCCACACTGCTTTCCAAGTGATTGCACAAGTTTGCATTCCCACCAGCAATGGATGAGCAGAATATCCTCCACAACCTCTCCAGCACTGCTAACGTTTTTATTTTCGCCATTCTGACATAGTGTAAGATGGTATCATTCAGTTGTCTTGATTTGCATTTCCTGATCGCTAAGGAAGTTTGAGTACGACCTTAGGTGTCTTTTGGCCATTTGAACTTCTTCTGTTGAGAATTCTGTGTTAGCTCAGTGCCCCATTTTATAAAATGGTTGATTGGCCTTTTACAGTCTAGTTTTCTGAGTTCTTTATATATTTTGGAGATCAGAACTTTGTCAGTTATGTGGGTTATGAAGAAGACCCGACTTTAACCCACATACCTATGAGCAATCTGATTTTTGAGGAAGAGCTGAAAGTAGGCAATGGTAAAAAGAGAGTATTTTTCAACAAATTGTGCTGGCAAAACTGGATGGCCAATCTGTAGAAGAATGAAAATAGATCCACATCTATCACCATGCACAAAACTCAAGTCCAAGTGGGATTAAAGACCTCAATCAGTCTAACACACTGAACCTGATAGTGAGAAAGGGAAGTATCTACAACAAGTGGGCACAGGAGACCACCACGTATAACCCCAGCAGCACAGACAGGCGCTCATTGAACAAATGGGACCTACTGAGACTGAGAAGCTTCCTGTAAAGCAAAGGACACTGTCGCCAAGACAGAAAGGCAACCTACTGACTGGGGAGAAGATCTTCACCAACCCCTAACTGACAAAGGTTTTATGCACTATTTAATACAACTATACTTTCCTTGGTAAATGTAATTTTGTTTTAATCGAAAGTGCTATATTAATTAAATATGTTTTATTTAATTAATTATTGAGGGCTGCTTTTATCATTAACTGCATCTATAAGCTAAAAATGAAGGAACTTATACCACTAATGTGTATACATAGGAAACATAGAACTGAAGGTAAGGGATTTTGTCAGAATACATTAAATGGAATAAGTTACAGCATAATATTTGTGGCAAAATATTTATAGTTTTCTACAGTGTAAAATATTTAAACCTACTAATAGACATTACTATTTAATGGTTATATACTAATAATGCCATTATAAATTTAAAATACAGTAAGATGAAAATGCACTTAATTTTTCGGAAACCTGTACTATGCCCCAACCCTCACTCCAGCCACTATATCACTGCTATCACCACTCAAAGAAAATTGAGAACTGGAGGATTTAAAAGTCTCATTTGTACAGTGTGTTTCTGCTTCATTATTAATAAGTGATTTGGGCACATTTAAATATTAAAATATATATACTGAAAAAAGCATATATGTCTGACTATATACACTGGTGGAAAAGATTTTTTAAGTCAAAATTCTGGGGTATTATTCTTGTATTTAAGCCCACGTCTTGCTATTCCCAATAATTGCAGATCATTCAGATATTTGTAATACCAAGTTTTAGTAAATTATGTATTTTAATTATTCTATCCTTTTTACCTACCATTGTTATTTTTCATGAAGAGAAAATCAAATAAAATGGACTCGATATTAATATGTTCTATAAAGGAATAACTTTTGGGGCGAGAACACAAAGAATTCAATCAAACATAATTGACTCTAATTGGGACTCCATGTTTTCTTCATATTTTATTAAAAGTGCACCTTGAAGTTAAGAAGAGTAGCACCCATGACTTTAAGGTTATAATATTTCTAAGAAAGTAACTTAAACTGGTAATAAAAATCAAAAGTATTGAGCTATTAGAACCAGAGATAGTTCATTCAAAAATAATCTAAACTGACTGGTATAACATTTTTATATTTAATTGGAGCCATATTACAAAATGATTTAAAGTGATAACTTTTGTTATGTTTAGGTACTAAATGATTTAAAATTACAATCTCAGGATGAACATGAAACTCGTTCCTGGAACATGTCTCAAAACACGCTAAACCATGGGTGAATTCAATGAATAATGTACTGTGTACACACACACACACACACACACACACACACACACACACATGCACACACACCAACAAGCACTTGGTTGAATGGAGGAACAACAGTTTAAGATATTCTTCAGTTACACATTGATTTGAGAGCCTGAGATATATGAAATTCTATCTCATTTATAAATTTATTTATTATTAAAAATTTCCACCTCCTCTATTTCCCTACTCCCCTCACTGCCTCCTCCTTCCAAGTCCTAAGAGCAGTCAGGGGGTTCCCCTGCCTTGTGGGGAAGTCCAGTGTCTCCCCCCTCCATCCAGGTCTAGGAAGGTGAGCATCCAAACTGCCTAGGCTCCCAAAACACCAGTCCAGGCAGTAGAATCAAAACCCAGTGCCATTGTCCTTAGCTTCTCAGTCAGCCCTCATTGTCAGCCACATTCAGAGAGTCCAGTTTGATCACATGCTTACTTTTCAGGTGCCAGTCCAAGGCTGGTCTTGGTGAGCTTCCGGTTAGATTATATTTCATTTTTAAAGTTTGATCTAAGGATCCTTTTTGGGTAAAGGAAAGGATATAAGATGAAAACACACACATGCACACACACGTTGTAGTTTGGAGAATGCCCCCAAAGGTTTTGAAACATTTTATATTTATCTCCAGTTTTGTGGTACTATTTAGGAAACTTTAGTTTGTGACCTTTATAGAGGATACACAAGCCAGATGGTGGTGGCACTTAGTTTTTATTCCACGATTGGAAGGCAGGGTGATCAGATGAGTTTAAGAGCCTGGAGAAACCCTGTCTCAAAATATCAAAAAAAAAAAAAAAGGAAGGGAAGGAAGGAAGGAAGAAAGAAAAATTAAAGAAAAGAAAAAGAATGTCACTTGGTAAAAGGAATACAGTTTCCAAAATCTTGTTTTTTTTTTTCCATTCCTAAGGCATGCTCTCTTGTTTTCAGTTCCAGAAAGTTTGTAAAGCTTTCGTTTTCTGTTCCTGCCAACATGCTTTTACTTAGGCCATTATGAACCTTAATTCTCTTGAAAATAAGATCAAAATAAACTTCAATTTTTATTGCTTCCTTTGGTCAAGGTATTTTTCTCATAGGGCTGGGAAAGTAACTAAGTCAAAAAATTTCCAAGGAGTGGACTAATACTATACCACAGATTACCATGTGAGAGTCTGTTGTTCTTTTTGGTTTTGTTTTCCTTGGAGGAATGAAAAAGTATTGGATTTTGAACTAGAAATTCTCTCGAACCTGGCCCCACACAGAGCTTACCGAACATCTCTTTAGGTGCTTAAGTCCTGAGGGGCAGATTATTATTGACTAGTATAGAGTACCAATATTCTGACAATTTGGCAGCAAATGTGGCTGCTTTCTGCTTCTAGAATGAAGAACTTGCTTAGAGTTAAATTAGAAAAGTAATTGGCTAATTGACTAATCTCCTTGTCAGAGTAGATTTAAGACAGGCATAATATTGATTCTGGCATCTGTGGCATGGCATATAATCATTAGGTAGCCACATTTTATTTTTACAGTTCACAATGAGAGAAAGCAATTGAGATGAAAAACATATAGACAATACACAAGTTTTTTGCACAGACAAAGGACCAAGAAAACTTAATATTCCAAGCAAAGGTTTTGCTGCAAGAGATAGAAAGGATTAAGAAATAGGTGATGTGGGAATCCCTTCTATGTGCCAAGTGAATATGTTATTTATTATAATTTGTTAATAACAAAGCTTCTTTGGGCCTATTATAGTGCAGATAGGGCAAGACTAGAATTAACAAGCAGATAGAGGAGAAAGAGAGATTCAAGGAGACATCATGTAGCCTCTGGGGAAGAGGAGATAGATGCTCGGAACGTTAACATTAAACCACAAGCCTCATGGTAAAATACAAAATAATAGGAATTTAATTTAAAATGTAAGAGCTAGGCTAGAAATATGCTTAAGCTCTTAATATGCCCAAACAGTATAACAATTAATGAGGTTTCTGTGTGATTATTTTGCAACTGGGTGACCTGGAAATGATGAAGGAACAGCTTTCTTCTTTACAGTAGGCC
Source organism: Microtus obscurus (assembly GCA_963919715.1). Classification (NCBI taxonomy): domain Eukaryota; kingdom Metazoa; phylum Chordata; class Mammalia; order Rodentia; family Cricetidae; genus Microtus; species Microtus obscurus. Next base: position 10,895 of record CAWTZC010000550.1, read on the forward strand.
TGATATACAGTTGCACAAAGGAAAATGTGCTCCCAGGACAAGATCTCTTCTAGCTAAACTTTCAACTCTGTGATAGGAAAAGGTCCAAAGAATAAGCTATACCTACTCTAGAAGAGAACAGAAAGGCAGCTGCTGGTGAAAACGTGATTCCTGGGGACCAGGATCTATCGAACTTGCAACTGAACTTGGTGGTATTGTTCCATTTGGTATTACCTGTAGAATCATCAAGCATAAGGAGAGTAAACAATATTCTGGAATATTCTTTCATGGTTTCAGATATCCTGCCCAAACCAGGTGTATACAGGTAGTCACTTTTGAATCATTGAATAAAAGAAGAAGTGTCCAAGTTGTACTGAGGAACCCAAGATGCTGGCTACATCGAATGTGGGGTACCCACTGAAACAACATTGTGTACCAAGAGTGAATCATCGAGTGAAAGGAAGGAGGCATGAAAGCGTGGTGAATGGAGAACGCCATTAAGACCTGCTGTGGTATCTTTCAGAGAGTAATATGGTTTTTGTTTGCTTTGCAGATTTGTATTCTCTCACTATGCTAAATTAAAAACCCAGTATTTGAAATGAGAATATATAATCTAGGACATTGTATATTGGAACTTGGTCATCTAGCCTTTATTATTTTACAGGGAATTACAATTGAAGAGTTTTCTCCAGGTTTCAGAAGAGACTTTTAAATTGTGTTGAGGCTAAACATCATGATGGCTTTTGAAGCTGTACTATATACATTTTGCATTTTGATATGTCTAACAAGACTATAGTGGCTAGGGAGTGGAATAGGTTGGTTGAATGAGATGTCCTCAGTGGTATTTGATACTTGAATATTTGGTCCTGAGTTGATGGTACCATTCTCATCTTCTGCTCTTGCTCCCATGAAAAGGACCTTTAGGGACTTAAGGCTGCTGAAAATATAGGTACAATATAATCTTCTTCTATAAGTTTCTTAGTCCTTGTTTTTACAACAGAAATCACAACATAAATAATGTACATATATATATACATTTGTAATTCAATTATGCATATAAACTTCACAATATGGATTCATAGCTAATTTTCTTGTTACAGTGAACATGCAAACATGTAAGAAGAAAGAACTTACCATACTATTCTAGTTGCTCACTGTCCTGTTTGTACATACTCCTTAAACATATCACGGAGTACTTCCAATTTAGCTATATTTTTGAATATTTTTTACAAAAACAGACAATTGGATCAGTTGAAATGTACTCATATATTGAGAAGCCACATTGTGCCTAAAGAACTCCCATTTATTATGCTAATTAAATTTATATAATGTAAATTTATATTAATAGAAATCTAAAACATTAAAATGCTTGGTAAAAGGAATTTTATTTTTTCATTAATAGCTTTTATCTTTTAATACGGTAATTGATAAGTCACTTTCTTTGCTCCTTTCCTTTCTTATCTTAAATATAATTCTATAGTTGGAAAAAAACTGGGAAATTACACCAAAATAGCACTAATTAAAATTCTCTGGTCATAAATCTTCTCAAAGTTTATCACTATAATCTAAAGATGTTTCTCCATGGAAAAAATTATTTTGCAAATTTCTAATCGAATCCACAAGAATGGTTCGTGTAGACCTGAAAATGACTTCTGTGTTGCATAGAAATGTGGAAAATTTTGGGGTGGGCGGTAGTAGCACATGCCTTTAAAACGATCACTCAGGAGGCAGAGATGAGCAGATCTCTGTGTTAGAAACCTGCCTGGTCTACAAAAGTTAGTTCAGGACAAATTCCAAAGCTACAGAGAAACCTGACTCAAAAAACAAACAGTCAAATCTGGAAACTGTGAAATTTTTCTTTTTTAGTTTATAAAGATTAGAAACATTGACAAATAAAGGCTGATAGGAGCATCAATAGCATGTGTATAGTCAATAAACAGCAAATTAACAGTACTTTAATAGGTTATATATTTTAAAAGAAGGGATGTTTTGGTTTAATATAGAACGAGGAGAGAATTCCTTTGTAAAAAGATTCTTCATATACATAAGCACTAAACTGCAGTATTACCAGAGAAGTGAGGTAAAGCTGTTTTCTCATATTTCAAGTGGAAGAGTGAGCTGTTACTCCTTGTGTTGACTGGTTTTCTCAATAGGTGGTTGATGTGGAATTCTCCTCTGTATGATATGAATATGCTTTATTGCCATTGGTTAATAAAGAAGATGCTTTGGCCAATGACTAAGAAGAGTAAAGGCAGGTGGTAAATTTGAACAAAGATATGCCAGAGAGTGGAGACAGGAATCAGATAGATATCATGTATCTACTTAGGGAGGCAGACTCCATGTAGCTGCCAAAAAGCAAGAGGTAACAAACTATGAGCCTCATAGTAAAATATGAAAAAAATAGAAATACAGATGATTTGGGATATAAAGGCTTGTTAGAAGTGTGCCACAGACATTGTCAAACAGTTCAGCATGGCCATGTATGGCTTCTGTGTGATTATTCAGGAATCTGGGTGGCCAGGAAATGAACAAAAGCAGACACTGTTTTGAGTTTGTAACATATGCACTTGAATTAGGATAAAATTTAACACTTCAGATTTTTGTAATTGAGAGTTAGATCATTTCTGAGATTGTGAACAAGAACTTGCCTGGCTCTAATCCTGAGGCATATTGATTGATAACTCAAAAAAAAAAAAATACAAATCCTTCTCAGTACTGTGTTAGAATGGAGATGAATAGAGATTATCTGCAGGCCATAGAGTAGTTACAAACTATGCTCTTAAACTATCCAAATATTATATGAAATCTGAGGTTCTTGATTCTTAGAAAAGGGAGCCAATCATGTCTTGTTTCAACTGTAAATATCCTTTGCATAAGCACATTAATGATCAAATATTAGAGTTACCTTTTGTGACATTTTCTGAGCTTTAATTTTTATTTAATTGAAATTATGTTAGGACTGCTGTAACATTTAGAAGAATGACTCTGTGAAGGACATACTCTCTGTTTTATTGAGTACATATTTATCCTACATTTAAAGACAACAGTGCAATCTGTTAAAAAAGTTACAGATTTTATTTTGAGATATAAAAATTAAAATTTCTTTATCAGTCATCAGAACATGTAATGATTATCAATGAACCAAGTCAATGTACTTTATTTTTCAATTTAAAAGATGTACCATAGAATGAAGTTTAACCTGATATGTCTTTATTTCAGCTACCAATATAAAATTTATCATTCAAAATCTAAAAGTAATCATGTCTGAAACCCTCAAAAATCTTTGCTTTTTCCAGATTGACTGATGAATATCATGAAACTTATCCAGCACTATTTGACACTCATCACATCATGCTGTCTCCTGTTCTTGAATTTAGGAATATGTCTTAATACTTCATTCATGATCATCATACTATATTAAATTACATTCAACAGAGCTAAGGCAAAGTCACTAAAGTATATCTGGTTGTGAGAAGTTTGGGGGAGGTCTCCAGGACATTTTAATTCTCTCACCAATAGTGAAAGGTGCCATTATTCCCGTACCACACAGGAAAATCATTCTTACAGGAGGCATTCTTTTTAGGGCAAGCTATGCGGCTTTGACATAGACTCACAGCCAGAGCAGAGCAAAGTTTAATGGCTGAAGTGAGGTACCTTATAGATTTCATGACCCAATTCAGGCTACCCCCTCCTTTTAAAAGTCTGAAGTTAGAGGAGGTTATTAAACTTGGAAATTGTGTTTCAGTGTTCTTCATTCTACTTATTATAAAATAAGGCTCTTGAGTTTTTGAAAGGTCCATCATTGCTATGTAAATATGAACCCAACACTATTTTAATAGGAGAGAAAAGATTATAATGTAATAATACACAGATTTGACACAATTGATTCAGAGTTATTCCCTTGCTGTTCTGCTGCTGGTTGGCTAAATTGTTAAGAATAATAATTTATAAAAAAAATACCTAAGTAATTGTTCTACTTTTGTTCCAGTTGTAGAGGCTGCATCTTCAGCTTAAATAAAAGGTTATTACCAGCAATGTCAAAATTAGAGCATAGCATATGTGAATGACTTAAATGAACAGGAAAACCCCTAGGCCTCTAGATTTCTGATATAAAGAAACCTAGAGGCATACACCTCAGGAGTGACATATTGGTTGCTCTATAATATACATCCTTAGTTCCTTCATACTTTGTTCCTTGTATCTATGATTTTACTGAATTTTATTAATATTTTATTTGATAGTATAATGTCTAGTATACTATATGTACAATGTAATATATTATGTAGATGGATTCATTTAGAAATTTTGTAATATTTATACAGTATAGTCAGGCAGTGGCCGTGCATGCGCGTGATTCAACACTTGAGAAGCAGGGGTAGGCAGATCACTTTGAATTTAAGGTTAACCATGGTAAAAAAATGAGTTCTACAACAGTCAGAGTTATACAGAGAAACCCAGCTTGAAGAATGAATAAGCAAATAAAACAAACAAAAACCATTTATTTATGTGTATATAACTTGTTGTACCATGCATTTCTTAATTCAAGCTTCTTCAACAGTTCATAGATTTGAAATATTATTCAATACCTGTTGTTTTAAGTTTGTCCCACAATGAAGGAAAGAAGATGATGGTTCCTAGTACATCAAGGATTATAGAATGTACTGACTAAATCACCTTATTCTAAAGTTGAACATTGCTAATTAACCACTATAAAAATGCTATCACTGATTCTTATTTTTGTAAACTCCACGTCACAGCCCCGAACATCTTTTCTTTCCTCTATTCTCATCCTCAAATACCTTGAAACAACTGTCAATTTTTTTTTTTACAAGGAAGAGAGGAAAATAGCCTGGTCAGGTTGTGACTAAAACTATTCTCATCTATGTGATCTTTTATTAAAAGGTCTTCTAAGCTTTCACCCAAGAGCCAGGCTTGATTAAAATTATTTGCTTTGAGCTTAGAATATGAATTGCTTGCTCTCATTCCAAGACCCTTGTCTACCACTGGCAGCAAAGATAAAGTCCTAAGGTCTCATTTTTCTCTATAGAGATTTATCTCTTTATCCTCAGATAAATTGTTTTAATTAAAATAACTTAGTGACCCTTTTCTGCCTCCTTAGCTATAAGGTTTTTTAAAAGGCTCATATTTGCTTTTGGATTGTTAAAAAAACTGTACTGAATGTTTTCTCATCAAAATATTTTCATTTTTTAAATTCTTTTCATCATGACTGAACAGGTTAGAAAAAAATCAGTAATTTATATAGTTAATGCCCAAAACTTGGCACATTTGAAACATGAATGTTTCCCTATGTTTGAATGTTTTGTACTGTTTGCTTAAAATTTTAATGATAGTATAATTTAAAACATAATCAAATGAAATGAAAAATTAGTTAAAAACTATATTACTAAAGATTGAGGAGGTTTTAATTAATTGTAATTCATTAAAACTATTTAGATTACATTTTAAATTCAACATTATTTTATTATAAAAATTGTGCCTGTTCAAAACAATAAAAGAGAATGAGTAGGTTTTATAAAGACTCATTATTTATTCATCAAATCAGAACATTTATTGAACCACATAGTTTACCAAGAGTAAGCTTTGTGTGTAATACAACAATAGAGCAGTAACCGGTACTAACATATTTTTTCTTGAATAATCATATGTCCTTATGAAAGAAATGTGCCGTACTCCCAAATTTGCACACTAGCAGCTTGTAATTTACAATTATTAAAGTCAATGTGAACAAAAGAAATATATTCATATTCACAAATTTCATACTGAGATGGAGATGAAGTATTTCCACAACAGCAATTGTAACAGCAACGGTTGATAAGGCCTCATATAAAGAAGTAAATTTAAACTGAGGATTTATCTTTGTTGGAGACAACAGGTATGAGAAGATAATTATTCCAGACAATCAAAGTGGCAGGTGCAGAGTTTATGGAAGGTACTCTAAACAATGATGAGCAAGAAAACCATTAGTACAAAGTATGGATATTGATAATCGGATCAAAGCATAGATATTCCTAAGTATATTGTACCTTTCTTGTACAAACAACTTACTTAAAGAAAATTTCATTTTTGTTTACCATTTCATAAGTGCCAGTCCATCTTTTAGGTGTGTGTGTGTGGCGGGGAGGCAAGCCAGTTCATAACATAGCAACTAGGGGAGAAGACAAGAGATTCAGACAAAAAGTAAAGCAAAATGCAGCTCCCAGTGACCTGCTCCCACCAATTGAGCCCTCCTATTATTTTTTATCACTTCCTAATATGCCATTACATCATAAACACATCAAATCTTAATCAAGTCATTCCATTTGATGTCTCTTGATGAAATTATTACAGGAAACATCGGAAAAGATACACCCATAGTTGATCTAAAATTTTGCCCTACAGTATCATAATGTAGTCAAGATAAGCTATGATAATTTTGGCTCCTGGTATTTGATTTTACACCCATATTCTTAAACTAGTGTACCAAAAATCATCTGAGAGACACGGAGTTTGAGTTACAACTCAATTATCAACATTAGCCAATGTTATATTTGTGTAGATATTTCCATTGTTTATATGAATATCAAATACTAAAAAAGAATGATAAGTGACACTGAAATACAACTATGAGACATTCATGAGGCTAATGCAAAGTTTTTCATAGTTATTAACTAGCTAAGGACTAATATTTTTAGAAAGATTGGAGCATTAAAAAGTCACATTACCCCTTTCCCAAAAAATTCAGCTATAGTGAGGCAAAATTTTGAGGAAGATTAAGTGTTTGATATAAACAGTTTACACTTGGCATCACTCTAAAAAATTCAAGAATATATACCAAGCAGACAGTGTATCTACAAACACCCAAACTTGTACTCTTACAAAGGCCCGAAGTCAACATCAGGCATCCTTGCTTCATATAAAAATTTAGGAATTCATATTTTATAGTATGTATAGCGAAGAAGTTGTATAACAAAGAACTGGAGAAAAGAGAGAAAATGGAATTGAATGGTGGTATAACTATTATTTTAAATAGTAACAGGACATTTAAACAAAGCATATCTTAAGTTATTAAAATGCTGTTCAGTTAGAATTAGCAGTTCACCTGGTCTGCATTGCTCTCCTTCTCTTTAGTTTCTTCCTTAATGTCTTCTCAGGATAATATGATATTAATGCATTAAGAAGCTTTGAATGTATGGAAGTATATATAGTTCTTCAAAGAGTCAGAATGAAACACTCCCAATAAAAAGAAAAAGAAAGAAAGAAAGAAAGAAAGAAAGAAAGAAAGAAAAAGAAAAGACCAGAGGATTCTGCAGAAAAGCATTCTATCGGATGAAGACTTTCAAACCACAATGCAGAGTCACCACTGTGTTTTGTCCTGTCTTATATCATGTTTTAGTTTTCTTCACAAACAAGCAAACAACTTTGTTTGTTTGCCTACTACCTTTCTCTTGCTTACTGACAAGCTAAAGGAATTCAGAATATTGAACTGCTATTCATTCTTTATTGACAGCATCAGCATGAATCGAAATTAAGACTGCTTAATCAATAATTATTGAAGAAGCAATGGAACGAATCCTTTGTTATAAACAAACTTCTGAAGAGTCTCAAGAGGGATAATTTTATGAATCTTTTAGGGTCTTTAGTTATGCATGATTACAATAATTATGATTTGTCTTAATAACATCTGTGCATAGCAGGTGTAAATCCTACAAAAATAAGCACAAGATTGGAGAAGTGAGGGAATTACTCTTTATTAGCCATTCAAAAGAAATATAGAGATGATGGACGGAAATTTGGTTTTCCAGATGACAAAAGAAGAATCTGAAAGATGAATTTAACTAATATTGTATGAGAAAAGTCATTACATGCAACATATTTAATCTGTTTTTTCAATAATAATTTTCAATGGATTTCACTGAAATTCTATAAATCTATATTTCTCATGCTGTTTTCTATCACTATGTTACCTAAAACTGAGGAAAATATGACAAGTTTCAGAACAACGTGTTCATTAATCTAAGCATACATGGAAGAGAATTAATCAGTAACATATGATATAAACACATAGCAGACTTTGTCTAATATGTAATTGTTCATCTAATATATCAATGTTAGGTTTTACAATTTCTCAATTTCACATGTTTTCTACAAATTTATAACTGGATTTGAAGTGGTTCTATAAGTTTGTGGTGAAATCAAATCATAATATACACATTAAAAGAATATTTCTTATTGTATTTCTGTATCTAAAAGGATTCTTCTGATCAAAATATATTACATTTGCAAAATCTTTTGATAAACTTGCTAGAAATTTTTGAAAAAATAAAGTTGTTGAACTCACATAATTCTGATGGAAAGATGTGTTATTTGCATATGTCAAAGTATGTGTTTCATACTATATGAGTAAAGTCATTGACATAAAATATATAATATAAATATGATATATACAGAGACTACACACATATATGTAAAGAAATAGTGATTTATGAAACTTGCTTTGTTATTCCTATAAAATATAAATCTCCTCTATCTTAACATTCTTGTTATTTAGTTAGGATTTGTTGTAAAAGACTACTGATTCGTGACTACTACCCATAAAACACAGGGTGACACAGCACCTTTACTGATAACCAATAAGTGTGGATATTACCAAATGTCCCCCCAGAGGAGACTATGGAGTGCTTGGTCAACATTGTGATCCACCACACCAAAACAATGTTTCTCAAATATTTCTAAGTTAAAAAAATTCTGACCACTATCAAAACTAATTAGAGCAGTGGTTCTTAACCTGTGAGTCATGACCCATTTGAGGATTGCATAGCAGATATCCTTCTTCCAGCTGATTATGTTTCAACTCATAACTCTGCCAAAACTACTGTTATAAATCATCAGCAAATAAATCTATGGTTTGGGTCACCTCTGCATAGCAACTGTCTCAAAGGGTCACAGCATTTGGAAGGTTGAGAGCCACTAAAATGGAGAAATGTTGGTGCTTCAAAAATTCGTGTGAATGTAAAGACTTTAAATTCCTCTCAAAATTAATTTGATCTGTATTTATTTTTATGACTGATGGAATTGTAGCTCAGTGGTAGTATAAATGTTTAACATGCTCAAAACGGCGGCAATGCTGAGTTCAACCCATAACACCAATAAACACAAAACAAACAAGCAAACAAAATATAATGTATAGACACAACAGCTCTTAGCTCGCCTGTTTGGGCGCTGGGACAGGGTCCAGGTGGGAGGGCAGCCAGGGTAGTAGCTCCTTTGTCTGGGTGGCCTGCCTGCCCTGCGGCAGCGTGGTCGCCCTTTGTTGGCGAGACACCCAAGCAGCACCGAGACCAGATCCCGGTACCAGAAGAGACATCACCAGGGTGGGTGAGTTTCTGACTGCGGCAGCAACCCCGGACAGGGAACTCAGGCGTTCCTCAATCCTCCTGCACTCCTTGGTCAGTCTGCAGGGGCTATACTGTCCGATGCTTCCTCTCTATTCATATCCCACCCAGCTTGCATCCACGACCCTCCCCCACCTCCTCTGACCCCCGACCCACCTTGAACCACCAACAGCTCCCAGCTCAGCCTTTTTGGGCGCTGGGACAGGGTCCCAGGTGGGAGGGCAGCCAGGAGGGCGAAGTGGCTCCTTTGTCTAGGTGGCCTGCCTGCCCTGCGGCAGCGGTCGCCCTTTGCTCTGGAGACGCCCAAGCAGCAGCGAGATCAGATCCGGGTGCCAGGAGAGACATCACTAGGCAGATCAAGCTCAGCAGGACGGACCTGCTTCCACACTGAAGAGATACACCCAGAGGCTCAGTCACAGCAAAAACTGGACCAGGAAACTTCAGGCCTCTCTTGGCTTCATTTGAAAGAGGAGATGGGAAGGCGCCAGCTCAGAATTCCTCCAACAACCTGAAAGGCAACATGGCATCACCAGAACCCAGGGATCCTGAAATAAGAGGGTGTACACCTACTCCGTGGAAAATCGACCCAAAGAGTAGATTTTTGAAAATAATAGAAGACCTTAAACAGAGAAGTGAAAAAAAACTGCCATAACAATTTAGAGATTACAAACAAGGTAGAGGAGATGAATAAATCGCTCAAAAAGATACCCAAGAAAACCAAGAAGAAACAAGAAAATGCAATCAAACAGGTAAGGAAATGGTTCAAGACCTGAAAGAGCGCGATAATAGAAGAAAACACAAACCGAGGAAGGTTGGAATGGAGAAATCTGGAGTAAACGAACAGGAACTACAGAGACAGAAGTACTACCAACAGATTACAAGAATTAGAAGAAAGAATGTCAGACACTGAAGATACCATAGAAAATTAACACACTGATCAAAGAAAACAGCAAAACCAACAAATTCTCATCACAAAACATTCCAGGAAATATGGGACACAATAAAAAGACCAAACCTAAGAATAATTGGGATACAAGAAGGAGAAGAAGTACAGCTCAATGGTTCAGAAAATATATTTAATAAGAATTATAAGAAGAAAACTTTCCCAGCCTAAAGAAGATATTCCTTTGAAGGTTCAAGAAGCATACAGAACACCCGAATAGACTGGACCAGAAAAAACATCTCCTAGCCACATAATAATCAGAACACAAAACATCCAGAATAAGAAAGAAAGAATATTAAGAGCTGCAAAGGAAAAAGGTCAAGTTACTTATAAAGGTAAACCTATCAGACTTACTCTGGCTTCTCTATGAAACCATGAAAGCCAGAAGGTCCGGGATAGATGTACTGCAGAAGCTAAGAGAACATGGATGCAAGCCCAGACTACTATACCCAGCCAAGCTTTAGTTCACTATAAATGGAGAAAACAAAATTTTCAGGATAAAAACAAATTTAAACAATACGTAGCCACAAATCCCATGCCACAGAAAGTAATAGAGGAAAATCACAAACCAAGGAGACCAACAATGACCACAATAACTCAAACTTCTAGACACCCTTTTTAAGCGCAACTAATAAAGCAACAACACAAACCCTATGAATAAAAAAGTGACCAGAGTTAGCAACCACTGGTCATTAATATCCCTTAATGTCAATGGACTCAACTCACCTATAAAAAGACACAGGCTAAGAGATTGGATACGCAAGCAGGATCCAACATTCTGCTGTTTACAAGAAACACACCTCAACCACAAAAATGAGGCACCTACTTAGAGGTAAAGGGATGGGGAAAGGTTTATCAAGGCAGATGGACCTAAGAAACAAGCAGGTGTGGCCATACTAATTTCTAACAAAGTTGACTTCAAACTTAAATCAATCAGAAGAGATGGAGAGGATATTTTATACTCATAACAGGAACAATTGATCAGGATGAGGTCTCAATCCTGAATATCTATACCTCTAATATTAAAGCACCCTGTATGTAAAAGAAACATTACTAAAACTCAAGACGCCATCAAACCACTTTCCACTAATAGTGGGAGATCTCAACACGCCTCTTTCACCAATGGACAGGTCAATCAGACAGAAACCTAACAGAAATAAGAAGAGAATTAATGGAGGTATTGAACCAAATGGACTTAACAGACATCTATAGAACATTACACCAAATAGGAAAGAATATACCTTCTTCTCTGCAGCTCATGGAACCTTCTCAGTGACCACATCCTCGGTAACAAAGCAAACCACAGTTACAAAAAAATATCCATAACCACCTGTGTCTTATCAGATCACCACGGACTAAGGATTAGAATTCAACAACATTGCTACCCCCAAGCCTGCAAACTCATGGAAACTGAATAGTCAACTATTGACCCACACCTGGATTAAAGAAGAAATAAAAAGAAAGGAATTAAAGTCTTCCTTGAATTCAATGAAAATAAAGAATCAACATACTCAAACTTATGGGACACTTTGAAAGCAGTCCTAAGGGAAGTTCACAGCACTTAGTGCCCACTTAAAGAAAACAGAGAAAGCATACATTGGAGACTTAACAGCCCACCTGAAAGCTCTAGAAAAAAAGAAGCAGACTCACCTGAGGAGGAGTAGGAGCTGGGAAATAGTCAAACTGAGGGCTGAAATCAACAAAATAGAAACTGAAAACAATCCAAGAGAATCAATGAAACAAAAAGCTGGTTCCTGGAAAATCAACAAAATTGATAAACCCCTATCCAAACTAATCAAGCAGCAGAGAGAGAATCTGCAAATTAATAAGATCAGAAATGAAAAGGGGACATAACCACAGACATAAAGAAATTCAGAGAATCATTAGATCTTACTACAAAAGCCTATATGCCACAAAACTGGAAAATGTAAAAAGAAATGGACACTTTTTTAGATAAATACCATATACCAAAGTTAAATCAGGACCAGGTGAGCAATCTAAATAGACCTGTCAGTCATGAAGAATTAGAAGCTGTTATCAAAGCCTCCCTACCAAAAAAAGCCCAGGACCAGATGGTTTCATTGCAGATTCTACCAGAATTTCCAAGAATTTTCCTAATACCTATACTCATGGAGTATTTCACAATATAGAAACAGAAGAGTCATTGCCAAATTCCTTTTATGAAGCTACCATCACTCTGATGCCAAGAGCCACACAAAGACTCAACCCAGAAAGAGAACTACAGGCCAATCTCACTCATGAACATCGACACCAAAATCCTCAACAAAATACTGGCTTGAACCGTATCCAAGAATACATTAGAAACATTATCGTATGATAAGTAGGCTTCATACTGAGAGATGCAAGGCTGGTTCAACATACGAAAATCTATCAATGTAATCCATCATATAAATAAACTGAAAGAAAAAACCATATGATCCATTTCATTAGATCACTACAGAAAAAGCTTTTGACGAATTCAACATCCCTTTTGAAGTAAAAGTCTTGGAGAGATTAGGGATACAAGGGTCATACTTAAATATAATAAAAGCTATTTACTGACAAACCGACAGCTAA
>CAWTZC010000551.1:0-22058 GCA_963919715.1 Microtus obscurus
TGACCCACGGCCTTGTCTCTGCCTCTGTCACATGGCCTATGATTCTGTGTCCACATTTCTCTCACAAGAATGCTGGGTGTTAGATTAGTGACCATGGCATTCAACATGATCTCATTCAGACCTGAATAAATATTAAAATAATCTAATTTTAATGAAGGCCACACTTACTAGTCTCATGGTTTTAGCTCTCAATATACTTTTGGGAATACAATTCAATCACAACAAGATACCTTTGAAATATACAGATGTATATATCTCTTTTGGGTTTGTGCTAGTTGGGAATTTGTTGAGCATTTTCTTGGAATTGTATGTTAGTGTTTAAGTCAAGTCCAGAATGTTTCTGGCCATTATTTCTTTAAGTACTACTTTTCTTCCATTTCCTTCTGTATCAACATTCCATCTATCCCTCTCATTCTGTGTATTTCGGCATTGTTTATCATGTCTTTTCTTTTGATAGTGCACTTCTGTTCTATATCTTCAACACATAATCTTTGCCAGCTCAAACCTGCTATTGAAATATTTTAGTAATTTACCCCCTACCCCAATGGCCTACAAATCAGAATTTTAATTTAGTTTTTTTTTAAAAAAAAAATCATTTCTATTTCCTTGTTGATAATTTTGCTTATTGCATTACTGTCAATACACTTTTTTTAAATTCTTTATTATATTTGTTTATTTGTTTGTTTATTGTGGTGGGGTGGAGGTGTCAGAGCACACCTATGGAGGCCAGAGAATGACTTGAGGGGTGACTCATTTCTTCTACCACGTGGTCCCAGCAATTGAAGTCAGGTGGCAAGCATCTCGACCTACTGAGCCACCTCTCAGCATCCTTTCCCTTAATTCTTTAAGCATGAGTCCCTTCCATTTTCCATGCATCTATAGTAGCTCTTTTTGACTGTCATGTGTGTAGGGCAGTGTCTGTGTCTGTCACTTCGAGTCCTACAGACTCCCGCTTTCCCGTCTCATCACACTGCCTGCCCCCACAGACAGCGTTTGCTGCCTTTTGCTGGCTATTGTTTGCTTCATAGCTCTCGTAGACTATGTCTCCGGAGGCCTTTACATCCTCGTTCTATAGGTCCCACCCCCCTTGCTGTCCTAATTTAAAAAGTATCCTTATTGTTTCTATAACTAATTCATTTTCTTCCCAGCTCCCATTTTTCATGAGCTGTCAGTTATAGCTTCTTCTTTGGCAAGCTTAGATTATTTTACCTGACCTCTGTTAAATCTTCTGTAACATGTTTATAAATATTTTAGTTACACATTTGCATAAACACATTTAGTCTGTGTTTCCTATGTGCCCGTGAGTGTGAAGGCTTCTGATTGGGAATGGCTCCTCCAATAGACAGGACCTTTGCTCTCTTGAAATTCACATTTTGTGTTTACAGACATAAATGCATGCATAAGAAATAGCTCTAACCATATGTGGAAACTGTCAGTACTCTTATGTAAATGACCTACTAAAGGAATGACTGTGGTGGTAGAAAGGGAACATCTTCGATGCAGTGGTGGGTTCCCGAAAGGTGATGGGGGCTGCAGAGTGGCTGTTGGGAAAGAGCTCAGGTGAAGAAGCCTACACGCTTTGTCTTTACAGTGGTAGAATGCCTACGATGGGATAACTTTATAAAGAAACACTCACAGTGATCTGACTTCTCAGGTCTCGAGCTTAGAGAGCATGCTTCCCTCAGCTCTGATAAGGTCCCAGCCTTGTCCCACAGCGGGGGCATGCATGGGAGCTAAGCTCACATCTCTGGATAGGAATCCAGGGGTCTGGGTGGGGCCAGCCTCTGGTTTCTGCAATGCACTCTACTGTGAGTGATACTAAGGGCTTTTAGAAGGACTACTTGAACTTCTTCCAAGACTAGCAGTATCAAATGCTAGGACCTTCTCTTAAAGGATGCACACCGCCTCCCAATGTGACCATACCGTGGACCCTGAATTTTTAATAACATGATCTTATTTTTGCTTATGGAGAAAGCTCATACTCTCTAACCTTTTAAAATATACGAATTTGTCAAAGTTAAAAAATTTAAACTTCAAGGTAAATATTTGGATTAGTGGATTAAGAGGAAACCAAAACTAATAGCTTTAATATTTAACTTAGATTGGCTCATATTTGATATTTCATTCCAGAGATGGGAAGGCACAAACAATGAACTTCAGTTTTCTCTTGCCTATGGGTGATGAAACTTTGGAATGATGAAAAAAAGTTGTTATTGTTTTTTTTTTTTTAACTCATATATCACAAGTATAGTAGGGCCCTTGACCCTGAAGCCTGGCAAAAAGTTAGACTTCACTGTCCTTATTCTTTGAAACCAAGTCTTGTCATAGCTAAGCATGAGCCATGGACATCAACCTTGTCAAGTTGTGACAGGGTATGGTAACTGCAGGAAATGACAGTGTCCAATACTGACCTTAGCCTTAAAATAAGCATAATAGCAAGAAGAATATAATATCTTCCTTTTAGACATGAAAATACAAAGTGAGAAAGAACACAGAGCATATGTTATTATTTTAGGCTTGACATTAAGAGGAACAGACATAAGAAAGGCACCCACCAGGAGAACATTCTAGAAATTTATAGATTCTTCTTTCAAGCCGGAGAAAAGAAGTAGAGATGAGCTCATCTAGAGACAAAGAGATTTTCTTATGCATGAGACTTCCCAAGAACCACTGTAACTGTCGCGAACCACACGGGCAGTAATTAGGTGTGGGTCTTTGTGGGATGGCAGCTTAGCTTATCCCGCCTAGAGTGTGAATCTATATTCTTTGTAGGATGAATACACACTGTCTTAATACCCACTGGAGCAGAGAGCTGAAATGAGAGAAGCATTCATCTTCTCTGAAAATAATGAGAGCTGAAATATGGGAAGTAAAAGAAGAATCCCCAGCAAAATAAATACATATTTAAAAACAAATGAAAACATTTATGTTCAGATAAAAGTGTGCCATTTGAGTTTGTTTTCCCTCGGCATTCACTCCTTGTTTTTGTCACACAGTGTTTGCAGCACCCTTTTCATTTGATTAGAAAATAAAATACCCATCTCGGAGAAAGCTAATGCATAAAGAGATGTCTTCTTTATATACCCATGCTTAAGTGTGCTCTGCGCATAAAACCAGGGAAAGGTGCACAGGTAATGAAGCCTGGGAAGGACACTGTTTCCTGGCGTCTACAGTGTCATTAGCAAATGCCTACTGCGTTACTCAATTAAAGCACAACTTGTGGGTTTGCAAACAGGCACCACTCATTTCCAAATCTGAAATGATCAGCAATTGTGTGTCATCATGAAATGGCCCCAAACATAACTAATGCCTACAGACACACATCATTCTCTTTCCACTTTAAGTAGACTTACTTCTTTATTAGAAAATTTAATCACAGTAAATCTGAGCATAAACTACAGAGTGCTCAAACCACCACCCAGACCCTACATATGCACAACCCTCCACACTACTACCAACTTACGCCAGAGTGGTACAGGTGTGACGACTGAGGGGCCCACACTGAAGCACCACTGTTTCCACCCGGTCCACAGTGTATGTTAGACATTATTCATGGTGCTGTGTGCTCTATGGGTATTAAGATACAATGGCGCGCACACACCAGCATGGAGCATAGTTTTACTGTCCTCTGTGCCTTGCCTGTTCATCGTTACTTCCCCCACCATTTCTGGCAATCTCTGGCTTTTCACTGTTTTCATACGTTAGCTTTCTTCTAGAATGTTTCACAGTTGGGAGCATACAGTCTATAGCTCTTCTGGTTTTTTTTTTATTTTCATTCATGTGGTAATCTACATTTAAGATTCCTCTGCATCTTTTATAGCTCACTTCTTTTCAGCTGCTTTAGTGGTTTGAATGAGCATGTCTCCCGTAGGGCTTAGATGTTGGAATACTTGGTCTCCAGTTGGCGGCACTGTTTCGTTAGGTGGAAGATGTGGCCTTGCTGGAGAAGATGTGTCATGAGTGGTGAGCTTAGGGGGTTTATAGTCATGTCCCATACCCTGTTGTCTTTCTCTGTTTCATGTTTACACTTGAAGGTGTGAGTTCTCAGCTCCCTGCTGCTGCCGCCATGCCTGCCCATCATGATGGACTCTAACCCTCTGGAACCACAAACCCAAATAATCTCTTCTATCAGTTGCCTTTGTCATGATGTTATATCACAGCAACAGGAAAGAAACCAAGGCAGCACTGAATAATATCTCATTGTTTGCGCTTAGCAGGGTTTCTCCAGTCACTCATTGAAGGACATGTTGAGTCCTTCCAAAGTTTGGCAATTATGAATAAGACTGATATAGACACCACACACAAGTTTTTGAGTGGGCGTGTTTTCAATGCTTTGGGGGGTAAAAGCTACAGACCACAACTGTTGGATCATATGTTAAGAGTGTCCTTAACTGAAAAGAAACCAACAAACTATTTCTCAGTGTGGCTGTGGAATTCCGTGGCCTCATGAACAATAAAAATTTCTCTTGTCCCACATCCTTAGCAGCACTTGGAGTTATTAATTTTCTGGACTTTATCCATTTAAATTGATGGATATTAGGAAGATATTTTAATTTCCCTAAAGACATAAGGGGTGCTTATTTTGAAAATTAAGCTTGCATTTATTATGTGTGCATTTGCATGTGTGTGTGTGTGTGTGTGTGTGTGTGTGTGTGTGTGTGTGTGTGCCAGTCCATGAATGTAGAAGTCAGAGGACAACTTTTGAGAGTTGTTTTTTTCCTTACACTATGTTTATCCCAGGGATCAAAGCCGGGTTATCAGGCTTGGCGGCAAGTGCCTTTGGTGTAGGAGGTCCTTCTGCTTATGTGTTGTTTCATTGGTTAATCAATAAAGAAACTCCTTGGCCTGATAGAATTTAGGTAGGTGGAGAAGGCAGGACTAAATTCTGGGAGGAAGAAAGCAGAGTCAGAGAGCCGTCATGGAGCTGCCAGGTCAAACATGCTAAGTCTTTCCCAGTAAGCCATGACCTCGTGGTGATATACAGATTATTAGAAATGGATTAAATCAAGATGTGAGAGTTAGCCAATAAGAGGCTAGAGATAATGGGCCAGGCAGTGATTTAATTAATACAATTTCTGTGTGGTTATTTTGGGTATAAGCTAGCTGGGCGGCCAGGACAAACAAAAGGATCCTCTCTCCACCAACATGCCTTTCCTTGCTGAGCTATCTTGTTGACCCAAATGAATTTACTTTTCACATGCTTATTTTTACCATAGAGTCCTGAATTAAATTCTTCAGCCTCCACTCTGAAGTTCTTGGATTACAGACCTATGCCACTACACTTAACTTGTATTTTTTTTTTGCTGAGTTATCTGTTAAGTTCTTTTACTCACTTTGTGTGTATGTGCAAATAAATGTGTGTGTGCGCATGTGTGCAGGTGCATATGTACATGTGTGTGGGCTATTCAGCCTCTAGGTTCTGGTGCCCCTAGTCAATGTCAGGGGTAAACTCCGTCTCATGGTATGGGTCTCAGACTGGACCCATCATCGGCTGGCCACTCTCACAATTTCTTTGCCACCTTTATCCCAATACATCTTGCAGGTAGGACAGACTGTAGGTTGAAGGTTATGTGGCTAGATTGGTATCTTGCCTGGTTACAGGATATGGCAAGTTCACGCTACATAACCCTATTGCTAGGACTCTTATCTAGGGTCACCCTTGTAGATTCCTGGGAGTTTCCACTGTACGAGAATTCTACCTCATCCCAAAATGCCCCCTTTCCAGCCATCTCTTCCAGTACTCTTCCCCTCCATACCCCCACTTCATTCTTCCTATTCCCATACCTACCAGCCCCAGTACACCTTTAAAATCTATTCTATTTCCCATTCTCAGGGAGATCCAAGCATTCCTCCCTTTGAGCCCTCCTTGTTACTTAGCTTCTCTGGGCTTGTGGGTTGTAGCATATCTACTCTTTGCAGCTGAAATCCATGTATAAGTGAGTACATACCATATTTGTCTTACCAAACACATCTTTTCCAATTACATTTCCTAGTCTGTGACTTGTGTTACTATTTTATTGACATTGTCTTTTGAAGAATGGAAGATTTTAAATTTTGATGAATCCCAGGTTACTAGTTATTATTTTAACAGATCATGCCTTTGGTATTGTATCTAAAAAGTCATTGCCATACCCGAGGTCACTTCAATATTCTTAGTTATTTCTGGGAGTTTTATACTTCTGTAGTTTTGTGTTTGGGTCTATCATCCATTTTAAGTTAATTTTTGTTATGCACTAAGACTCCCCCTCCTTTTTCTCCTTTCCTTTCCCTTCCAGCCTTTTTCTTTTCTTTCTCTCCCTCCTTCTCTTCTTATTTCCTACTGTTATAAGGAGACTGCTTGCTGGTTCCCAGCCACCTGACTAGCTTAGACCCGAAATAATCACACAGAAACTGTATTAATTAAATCACTGCTTGGTCCATTAGCTCTAGTTTCTCATTGACTAATCTCTTACATGTTAATTTAACCAATTTCTATTAATCTGTGTATTGTCACAGAGCAATGGCTTACCAGCAATGTTTGGGCATGTCTAACTCTGGCTATGGCTCCATGGCTTCTCTCTGACTCCGCCTTCCTTCTACCATGCTATAGGCCAAGCCAATTGTTTTATTCATTAATCAATTAAAGCAACTCATAGACAGAAGGACCTCCCACACCATTAAGCTACACCGTACTCCTTCATATGCCTGTCCAGTTTTTTTTTAGCATCATATGTTGAGAATCAAACTACTTTTTGCCATTATATCATCCTTATTTGTTTGACAAAGACCAACTAACTATATTTATTTGGGCCTTTTCCTATCCTGTTTTACCACTGCATTTGTCTCTTCTTTGATCAAGGTCACACTGCTTGGATTGCTTTGATTACTGTGGTTTTATAGCAACTTTTAAAAATCAGTATCAGTTCTCTATTTTATTATTCTTCAATCTCACATTTATTATTCTGGGTCTTCTGCTTTTTAATACAAGTTTAAGAATGGGCTTGTGGCTGGGTAGTAGTGGTACACGCCTTTAATCCCAGCACTCAGGAGCCAAAAGCAGGTGGATCTCTAAGTCTGAGAACAACCTGGTCTACAGAGTGAGTTCCAAGAGGAAAAAAAAAAAAAGAATGGGGCTTGTCAATTGGTAAAACTTGGTGGAATTCTGACTTTGCAAAATGTATGATCCTGCTGGGTGGTGGTGGCACACACCTTTAATCCCAGCACTTGGGAGGCAGAGGCAGGTGGATCTTTGTGAGTTCGAGGCCAACCTGGTCTACAAGAGCTAGTTCCAGGAAAGGCTCCAAAGCTACAGAAATATCCTGTCTCAAAAAACAACAACAAAAAAGCAAGCAAACAAAAATATATGATCCTTTAATTTCTTGCATGAAGATTTAAATAAGGATCAAGCATTGTGAGTTATTTATATATCTGTTAAGTCTCTCTTTAATCTAGTCATCCTGCTCCCATGCATCTCTTTTCCATGCAGCTGAGTTATAGGAGGAATCAGGCATTTATCCTATGCAGTTTTTCATGCGCATCCATGGGTCAATGAGAAGGGGTAAAGACAAGCTTTAAAGGAGGAGGTGGGGCATAATAGAATGCACGTGATATTAAAAGGAAAGAGGCAACACTGGGGGTGGGATGGTATAAGAAAGGATGGAGACAGGGAGTGTCAACTAAAACTAAGTGTGCATGAGAATGCTTCCTATGCTAATTAAAATAAAATAAAAAGGTGTGTTGTGAACAAGTGAATTCTATTCCAGAAATTCTAAGTTGATTAGACACTCTTAAACCTAACTAAATACTATTAGAATGTTCACAGAATAAATAAGAAAGTTAAATGATCATTTTAGCAGATAAATAAAACTCATCTAAGAATCCACACCTTCTTATGTTTATGACACTTAGCATACTATCTATAGGAGAAGGCTTTTTTCAATGTGATATATACAGAACCAAAAGGTCTTCTGGGTGTTCAGACAGAAGAGAATCAAATGTGGAGGAGTCTGTTGTTATGGTAACTCATCACGATAAAGGAAGTCTCAGTTCAATAGGTATGGCATTGGAACAAACAATGAGGACAAAGGAGGGGAAACTGCCGCTGCTCTTTGTGAGTGTGAACATGTGCACACAAATTCCAAACACAGGAACCAGAGCACACTTATAGTTCACTGTATTTAAACTGAATATGAAATTACTTCAGTACTATCTTACCAAAGTGTATGGAAGACAAGGGAACACTTTTGCCCACATCCATGCATGTCTTTAAAACTATTAGAAAAAAACACGCATTTTCCCTTTTAGCTCAAAACCACACACTGCTCTGCACTCCGCATCCATTTCGGACGGTTTTGTAATTCGTTTCACAGACAGAAGAATAGGCTTCACCTTTTCTTTCCGACGACCCCATCAGATTTTTATGTTTACCAAAGTGACCTGCTATCGACGGAGGTGGAAATGAGGGAAATTAGTACAATGTGGTGTAGGGGTAAAAGAACAAAATAACATTTTTCTATCTTCAAGAACCACGCTTGCTTCTGGAATTAAACCCAGCAGGTAGAAAGATTCTAAACAGACTTCAAATTGTTGAACATCTGCTCACCCCAGTTTAGTCTGGAACAGAGAGTATATAACACTTTGCAATGCTGAAATTCATACGGCCTCTTTAGAATTATTACACAATTAAATTTTTTTGAAATGTGTCTTAAACTGACTCAAAATATTTTTTATTTCCAAGCCATACAATGCTATAAAACTGATTCCCCTCCATACAGCTCTTTTTTGTATGCTGAAATAATTGGATATATTTTCCCCAAATTTAACTTTATATCACTTCTTTAACTTTCTTAAAAATGAAATCTAAAGTTAATAAACTCGAGAGTCAATTAGTTTTCAGTGAGGTCACCATGTAGTCTCAACTATTAGCTAGCTACTCGGTCTTTCTTAGGGTGAGTGATGCCAACCTGCCCCATACATTGAAGCTAAGAGGGACTTAGTTCATGTTTAGTGAGTAAAAAAATGCCTGGAAATCCCTTCTACTTATAACACAACAGCTAACAAAAGAAGGAGGAGTTACTGCTTTGTTCTGCCTTTTATCATTGCATGATAAATGCCCAAGTGAAGCCACTAAAGGGAGAAAAACTGTATTTTGGCTTATAGTCTCAGAAGAGAAGACCATCATTGGCTCATAGGGAAGCCCTGGCAGAGTGGATTAGTCTGGGAAGGGGAGCTCATACTGTTGCTTCTCAGATATCATAGATGTTGGGAACAAAGAAAAGACTGTAAGCAACTCTCAAGGTTGGCTGCTACATCCACCAGTTAGGTCTTGTGTCCTAAAGGTTCTGGAATCCCCCTTAAATCCCACTCAGGGACTAATATATTTCAACCCATAAGCACATGGAGAGCATTTCACATTTAAACTTCAACGTGTCTCTAGGGCTAGAAGCAACAGCAAATTCAAATGTCTACTTTTCATCAACAGACGTGGCTTTCTGATTTGTCATGTCCCAGCACACAACACACACACACACACACACACACACACACACACACACACACACACAATGTGCAAATAACTTGCCTCAGAGAGCTAGGTACAGGGAGGAAGATGACCCAAGAATGTTTCCAAGAATGTTTGTACTTCTCAGTTGATGTCATGATCTCAGTTCATCTTCTATGTAGAACCTAGGGGCAATGTCTCTTTTAAACCAACCATCTTCCTGGATGGACCACATGTCCTTACATGACAGCCTGAAAGATAAGTGGACTGCTGGTTGCCAGAGGTTGAGGGGAAGAATGTTGATGAACAGGGATGTCATTAGGGCTTTTCTCTCGGGATGATGGTCTTGTTCGTATCACGTTGGTGGTGATGTTTCTGGGAACCTATACACACCGCATCCACAGACAGGTACAGCATTTGTTGTTCCCAAAATGTTCATTTCCTGTGCAGCAATTTAAAAATTAGGAAAAAAAAAATTGTCCCCAAAGAAAACCCCAAGTGCCATTGTTTGCAGCAAGGCTCCACAGCTGACCCCCACATCAACTCCCACGCAATCCCTTTAAGTGAAAAGTTTCCCAAGCACAGGCTTCTGATGTTAGTCTGTGTTTTAAACAGAATGATTTAAAAGCATGTTAAGGTAATTATCCATAGTCGATGTCGAAGGAGGAGAAAAGAGTTGTGTTCTTAAAAAGCTTTTAAACAACATTTAAAGCAATAAGGAGCATTGGGGAAAGTGATTTTATTTTCTTAAGATGAGCCCTCCCCTCGCACACACACCAAATGGTGCTTTTGTTGATGCCTCTATGAGATGGTGAGGAAGGCAATACTTGAAGAATTCTTTGCTTTAATGTAAAGTTGATTGGAGATTCCCCATGCCCCTCCTGTTTTCTAATCCCTGGAATGGAAAGACACATGCCCACATCACTGCTCAGTGAGCTGCAGAACAATGAGGAACCCTGTCCTTGATTGCATAGCAATTTAGCGAAGGAAGTTTAAAATTGGTTTGACTACTGTTTATTGTATTATGTCCCTTCTATTCTTGTTACTTCATGCTTTACTCGAGAGTTATGATTTGCCAGACAACAGGAAAGGAGAGGGAAGGCGAAGTAGAAGTGTAATTCTAAAATTTGTACAGGAGGGGAAACCAGCTTATTAAATTCAAAAGGTTATGTCTCTGAATAATTTATTCATAAAATTTAATTTGTGTAAGAATGTTTATGGCAAAACTACATACCAGCTCTAAAATCTGAAATAAAAGCAACAGACTGTGCTATCGTGGAACTGCTTTCTTTAGCAGGGGTTTCTTCTTTCTCTCATTCTTTTTCCTTTTTTTAACCTGACCTTACATTTTCATGCAGCCAGAAGAAAGAAATTTACTTTCTTAGAAGATAAGTAGTTACTTTTGGGCTTTGCTGTACATAAATGTATTTTGGAGATGCAAATGCCTGAGTTCCCCTTTATGAAAACAATCGGTTCCCATGCTAGATGCCATGCATATCACCAATGTTGGGAGATTGTTCATTTGAAAGGACTTACTTCAGAATCAGAGCCAGAGGAACCAAAACATACTGTGCAGAGCCATATGTGGCCCAGCCCTCCCAGACCTATGGTTTTCACAGCAAGTATCTTTAACCTGCATTACTTGGTGCCATTCCTTCTGGTTGCAATACTGAGAACTGATCCTGCCATTGTATTTGTCTGAGTGCGTGTGCATATGTGTGCAAGTATGTGTGTACATGCGTGTGTTCTGTGATAGAGACTCAGTTAGCTCAGGCTGACCTCAAACTTGTTATGTAGCCCAGTATGACCTCCCATATAAGTATGGGGCCACTATTTGCAGGTTTAAGATAGAATCTTTTAATGTCACGATCAGTTCTAAACACCATTAACTAGTCAGTATCTCTCTACCCTATAATCCCTAGACTCAATGGGATTTCTCTTTCACTGGTTTAGTAAACTATTTTTGTGGACACATTGGACAACCCTTGGGGGAGCATTGCTTTCACATTTATTTTAAAATTGTAACTATTGCAGCTTCTTCCCTATGCTAAATTCTTTTAGAAATAAAAAAGTTTGACATATGGTGTTCTAGGAAATCGTGACTTAGATGTGCATATCACTGGGTGATAATTTGTGAGAACACACAGCTGACATTTGTGAAACAAAGATTCGTCAGGTAAAAGTGAAACCCTGTTAATGAGTGACAGAATCATCTGGGTCTTACTTTCTTTTCACCCTCTCCTATATGATATGCTTGAACCTTGGGAGGCAGTTGATGCCCCATTTTTGGCTGAACATTCAACAGTTAGTTATCCTCAGTACTTCATTAAGTTTTGTTTCTGCTTTGGCTACTTCCCTCTGTAAAAAGAACCTCTTCTGACCAAGGTTGAGAGCAGCACTAATCTATGGGTATAAACATAGATAATTAGAAGACAGTTTGACAACATGTCCATTTAGCAAAATAATAGTATTAATTCCTCACTCCCATGGCTTATGGTCTTCAGACACGTGGGCTTTTGATCAGGTACCTGTTAGAAATTTCTTCCTATAGAGAAGGCCTCATCCAATCATAAAGCAATTGGTTGGTCCTATAAATCATGTCACTACTGTAGCAGTGGACACATTTGCTTAGTAGGTCAGTATTGCAACATGCAGGGTTTGCTACTGGGTGACATTGATCACTGATGGCGTTTCCCCCTTGGCAGATATGCAGCACCCTCTGCCACTATATAGTCAGTAGGGGAAAGTTTCTATTAGATAAACATTTTTAAAGACAGTGTCCAATTCATTGTAATTAATGTAATTCAGTTGATTGATGTAAAAGAAAATACTAAGATTAAAATACTGAGAAACATATACATCAACTAAGAACTTCTAGTTTAAATAACTAGCTTTTGAATAAGCATAGGCAGTTGGTATCTAAACATTAAATCAATTTCAATACCCCTTGGATCAACAAAAAGTAATAGTGGTTCTTGAAATAAGAGATACATCCTGTATTGCATGGTTTCCATGTTATGTCCCGCTTTCTCTCTATTGTGAATAGGTGTTGCTTCAGATTCACAAACCATTCATAATATCATACAAATTTAATATGCCCTGAAGGTAATTTGCACTAGGACACAGTCAGAAGGCTCAATATGATTTTGAAAGCTATAAACGATGCTTACCAATTTAGAGTTGTTCAATCAGGCCTAATTTATACTTTCAGCATAAACATCAAACAGAATAGCCAGAATTTGCCTGGTGAATGTCCAAGGCAAAGAGAGACTTCTAGCAAATTCTCTAATGTGTGCCTAATTGATACTTCTATTGAAGAGAGATGAAAAATGTTTACCAGCATCCCCAAATGAAGCAGAAGTGCCTTTGATCGCTCTCAGAATGTTTCCAAAAATCCTATGCTGTGGTTTTGGATCAGTAAACATAGCTTGGTTATTTTATCTATCATTGGTATTATTTCTCAAGATGGACTAGTACCCCTTAAAATGGAAGGTTCACAATGATTATAATTCAATATTTCATTATTTTCCCCATTCCTGTATCTACTTCCTTGGAGTCAGCCTTACACTTCAACATATTCCAATACTCAAAGTATATTTGTTGAAGCTTAGCATCCGTAGGGAGTTTGTACTATAGCGAAGGCTGTGAAGATGATGTGCTGCATTAGCAAGTCCATATGTATTGTACTGAGAATAGTTTAAACATCACTATCTACTTAAATGATATATCATGCATTTTACCCGTGTGAACTTTCTTTGTAGCAACACAATCCACTATTTCAATCTCATCAAAAATCTTCCTTATGCCCACAAGAAATCAATTCAGTTTCTACTTCCAGTCCCAGGCAAGCAAAAATCTGTCCTTTCCTAGACTTTTCTTAGAAATAAAAACATGATCTGGGTGTGGTATGGTAGTACACACCTTTAATCCCAGCACTAAGGAGGCAGAGGCAGGTGGATCTCTGAGTCTGTTGCCAGCCTGGTCTCTCATAGTAATTTCCAGAATGGTCAGAGCTCTGTAGAGAGAACCTATCTCAAAACAAAACAAAAACAAACCAAAGGGGAAAATTTAAAAATTTTTTCGTTTTGCTTCTGGATGCTTTTATCAAAGTGTTTTTGAAATTAATGTATACTCTCTATTTAGGAGTATTTCACTAAATTTTCTAGCTGAGTAACAGTCCATTGAATGGACACACCATATTTTATTCATTCATCGAGAGATGAGCATTTGAGTTTCTTTTAATGTATGACTCTTACAAATAATGCTGCAGAAATATTAAATAAATATTTATATGGACATCTGTTTTATATCACCTGAGTAGATTGGAAGTGAAGTTGATGAGATATATAAGTAAATTATCTTAAAATTCCAGGACATTATCAAACCCTTTTCCAAAGTGGCAATGCCATTTTAATTTCCACAAGAAATACATTAATTCTTTCTGAAACTTATTATGGTTGCTTATTGCAGCTATCCTGGTGGGTATAAAATGACATCACACTGTGGCTTTAGCATACATTTCCCTAATAATGGATGGTAGTGATGATTGTGTTTTATATGCTTAAGTACTGGTCTGTCTTCTAGGGTAAAATGACTGTTCTATAGTCTTTTGTTATTTATGATTTGTTTTGTGAGCTTATTACACTTAAATATTTGATTTACCAAAAGTTTTTTGTTTTTATTTTATTTTATTCTATTTTATACAAGTCTTATGTAGCCCAGGCTGATCTCAAGTTTGCTGTATGGCGAAGGATGATCTCATAATTCTCATCCTCCTGCCTTCACATCCTGAGCACTGGGATTAGAGGCATGTACCACCTGGTTTATACAGTGCCTGGGACTGAACCAGTGTTCTTGTATCCCAGGCATGATTCTAACAACTAAGCTATCTCTTATTTCTCCTTCTCCTCCTCCTCCTCCTCCTCCTCCTCCTCCTCTTCCTCCTCCTCCTTCTTCTTCTCTCTCTCCACCTCGTGTGTGTGTGTGTGTGTGTGTGTGTGTGTGTGTGTAAACATTCATATATAAAGGCTTGACATTCACATTAGGTGTCCACAAGCACTCTCCATTTTATATATTGAGGCAGGGTCTTTACTTTGGACAAGAAAGTTGAATGCTGTAAGCAGCGTTTAAAGGCGTATCCTCATAGGAGCTTGGAAGACAGTAGTGCTGAGAACTCTGTGGACTGTGGAGGGTCAGTCCAAGAGGTTTCAGGGGGAACAATATTAGAAACTAAGCTATAGATTGTTCTTGTGAAGCTTTGGCAATGAATGTGACAGCTTTCTGCCTTTGTCTTAAGAGTGTATCTGGGGCTAAATAGAAAAGCAATGGACTATAAGTTTAAGGTGCAGTAATGGCATGAATCTTGGCAGTAACCAACAGCCAAGCCCTAGTTGGGCTTAAGACCTACTCAACAAGAAGGAAACCATGCCTAGAACTGGAAATCTAGACAATACCCAGTAAATCATGGCTTTTTGAGGAGAACCTACAGCTACCACTTTACTAAGCCAGCAAACACCCAACTACATTGTAAATACTTTTCCTTATACCCTCAGATAAGTGTAGTCCCCCACCCTCATTGATGAGGCTTCTCTTGACAACAAATAGAGACCATTATAGAAAACCATAACCAACCAAAATGCAGAGTTATGGAACACATTTTTGAGGATGGAAGAATCTACAAAACAACTCAGGCACTACGTCAGGCTATGGGAACATTGCAGAAGCGGGGGTGAAAAGATTGTAAGAGCCAGAGGATCAGGGAGTCTTCTGAGACTGTGTCTCCTAATGATGTCAGGAGCTACACCCAGAAGTCACACCAACATGACTGCCTAAATATGAGCTGAACAAAGACAACAATAGACTTGCCAAAGTGGACCATGAAAAGATCACCAGTCTTCAACCCTATACAACTAGGGGTGACTAAGGAATGCTTAAAGTGGGAGAAATAATCTTTTCTTGGGAAAACAATTCTAATTGACTATTCAGTACAAAATGGTCAACCCCGTAAACATACGTATGGGTAGTATTATACAAATTGAGCAGGATATATTGAGGAATGTGTGTGTGTGTGTGTGTGTAGTGTGTGTATAACATTAAATAATAAAAAGGGAGGCTATGAATTTGAAAGGGCAAGGAGAGCTGTATTGGAGAGTTTGGAGAGGGGAAAGGGAAGGAGGAAATGATGTAATTAAATTATAATCTCAAAAGTAAAAGGAGTAATTCTTAAAATAAGAGACTAATGACTTTGATAAAGGAGATTTCAAGACAGCAAATATCGACTCTATCATGTGGTTATTAGTAGCTACTCTAATGCAGACCTGCAATGAAAAGGTATAAATGGGTCATAAAGAAATACCTAATGTATAGTTTGGAAAGGAAAAGGACATTGGCAAGCTTAAATCTTGATTTAAAAGCTTGTATTGGAAGAGAGGTTATAATTATTAAGAAGATTGGAGCCATTGAAGAGAGGCCGGAACTACTATGGGATAATGGGAAGAGTGCCCCTAAGCAGTAGCCACCAACTAATCTTTGGACCTTTGAAAGGAAAAGGCCTAAGAAATTAATAAAAGCTGCTGTACATGTGTTTCAAGTGGCCAGGGTTCATGCCAAGTGAGCAGCCTAACTTGGCAATGTCATCTACAGGGTGCTGGCTTTGGAGTTATGAAAAATAGTCAAGTAAAGGGATTGTGGAATTGTCTCCACTTTATATATTGAGGCAGGGTCTTTCACTTTGGATGGGAAAGTTGAATGCTGTAAGCAGCGTTTAATGGCGCATCCTCATAGGAGCTTAGCAGACAGTAGTGCTGAGAACTCTGTGGACTGTGGAGAGTCAGCCCAAGAGGTTTCAGGGGGAGCAATATTAGAAACTAAACTGTAAATTGTTCTTGTGAATAATAATTCACTGAGGCCAGGCAGGAGGTGGCAGAACAGTTCCTCCAGGAAGGCCCCGAGATGCCGTTGTGTGACACTTGGAAGATAAAACCTGTATTGCCTTGAAGACTCTAAGAAGTCAGTGGCCCAAGAGCAACGAGGCATCTTCTCAGGGGAGCTGCACACAGGTAGCAGAACTAGTATAAGAGAGCTCAGCTGTGCTTTGCAGACAGAAAAGCTGAGAAAGCACAGTGTCAATTAAGCCCTTTGACACGGAGCTACAGGATTCAAAGTTTTCCCTGCTGGGTTTTGGTCTTGCTCTGCCTTAGCATTTCCTCACTGTTACTCTATCCCTCCCTTAGGAATGGTAAGAATATCCTTTGGCATTGTATGTTGGAATTATGTAATTGTCTTTTGATTTTACAGGTGTTTACAATTAAGAGATTAATTTGAGTCTCAGAAGAGGTTTTGGACTCTTAGACAACATCGAGACTGTGAAAGATTATGGAAATTGGACAAATGGTATTTTGCCTTCTCATATGGCCATGGGATTACGCAGACTAGGGAGTGTAATGAGGCATTTGAATGAAATGTCCATCACAAGGCTCAGGCGTTTGAATACTTAGTCTCTGGTTGGTGACTGTTAGGAGAGGATTAGGAGGCATGTACTTGCCAGAGCAAATATGTCCCTGGGGGTGGACTCTGAGATTTCGAAAGACCTGTGCCATTTTAAATTAGCTCCCTTTGCCTCTTGTTTGAGGTTAAAGATGTAAGCTGTTAGCTCTTTCAGCCACCATGCCTTTGCTCAGCCATCATGGACTCTCAGTCTCTGGAACTGTAAACCCGATTAAATACTTTCTTTTTATAAGTTGCCTTGGCTGCAGTGTTTTATCATAAGAATAGAAAAGCAACATTTCATCAATGTTTGATATTTTAAAGTAATCTAGTAGCCAGTAGCCATTTCTCTAGGTGGGCATGTGGTCTGAACCTGTGAGCTGATTTCTGCAACTGTATTCCATCTAATGCCATCTTGCTATAATTTTTTTGTTACTTTCATTGCCACAAATTTCTTCCTTTGAAGAGCCCGCAGCAGCCATATTGTAAATGTGTCCCAGCCTGACTACTGGATTATGTGATATCTCCAGCTGAATAACCTCTTTGACAGTAGTCATTAGGGTCTTGCTGGGGCTGTCATTTGGTCTCAGAGTCCCCTCTTCCCACTCTTGAAGAGGGCTGTCAGGTCAGGGTGGGGATCAGAGCCTCGTTGCTGAATTTCGAATTGCCTTTCAACTTTTCCCTTCTTGGTCTTGTTGCTCTTCTTCCAGTACCAGACGGAGTGCGCTTTCCACTCTATGACCAATTTTTAAGATGCAACCTTTTAAAAGGCAGATTTTCAGTCTGTTCAAATTGACCTAGAACTCACTGGGTAGCCCTGAACAGCTTCAAACTCAAGGTAATTCCTCCTGAGGTCTGGGATTATAGGCATGATCTACACTATGCTGGCTGATAACTGTATGCGTTCAAATACTGTAACCCCTTTGAGTGTTTTATTATTTTCTCTGTAAGCATTGTGCACTTTTTTCTTTCTTTACATTTGTGGGCTTAAAAGTTTTTTGTTTTTTTGAACTCCTACAAATCCTGTGAGTATTCTCTATTTCTTTTCAATTTTTTCTCTCTCTGATTATATAACCTCAAATACCCATAATCCATAGATTCTTTCTTACACATCAGTAGTTCTGCTCTTGTTGGTTTGGGGTTGCATTTTTCACGTTATTCATTATGATTTTTAGCCTCAGCCTTTGATTTTTTAAAAATCATTTTAGTATCTCTTTAATTTCCCATATTTCACAGAATTGTTTATCTGAATTTCCTTGAGTTTGCCAAGCTTCCTTAAACAGATGTTTGTATTCTTTGTCAGGCAGTTTACATACATTCATTTCTATATGATTGGTCATTGGTAATTTGTTTTGTTTCTTTGGTTTCTGGCTGTTCTGGATTCTATGGGTATGTATTAATATTGTTTATTGGTAGAAGTAAACACTTTTTTCAGTCTTTGTAGAGAGTTTGCTTTGCCTGGTAAGACCCTCCAATACTCGTCCCATCTGCCATGAGCTGTCTGTCATAGTCACAAGAGTCATGAGAAGTGTTGGCAAGGGAGCCTGGATCTAACTGGGTGGGTCTGTTAATTGAATATTCTGATGTTTCTAGAAGCCTGTATCCTGGAGGGATTCCCAAAGGTTGTCCTCAGGGGATAGCCTGATAATAAAATAGGCCAAGTTTAGATAACCAGTACTGGCACCAGAGAAGGATAGGGCCATTCATTAGAAGTGGAAGCGTCCCAAAGTCCGGGGAAACTAGATTTGAGGTAACAGTGGGTGGAAACAGAGTTTGGAAGTGTTTTTCTAGTCTCATGGTGCGCTAATGAAGTCCCGGGCTGCTGAGGCGTGGCACTGGGCAGAGTGTCCACCAAGAAGTCTCTGGACCTGCAGATGCTATGTATAGTTTGCTGGACAGTAGTGTGGACCATAAACTGATGAGTCTTGTGCAAAGGTCTGAAGACTGGGGTTTCTGGGTCTGAATTAGCGTAAGGTACCCTTCTGGAGTCTGAGAAGCTGGACTTTTCAGTAGCTGGGTTTTAATTATGGTAGATTCACCAAAGCTCATTCTCCCACTCTATGTTTCTCTAAACTATTATGCCTTGGATTGGGAAAGAGATGGTGTGACTAGTGCAAACTGTCTTTCCGTCCTCTTCATACAACTCTTGACTTGGTCACCACTGATCTATTGATATGAGGGCACAGCATGACCACGCCAATTCTTTTTTTTTATTTATTTATTTTTTTTATTGGAAAAAAAAATTTCTGCCTCCTTCCCGCCTCCCATTTCCCTCCCACTCTTCCCTCCCCTCCTCCTTTCCCCCCACTCCTCCCCCTCCCTCTCCAGCCTGAAGAGCAGTCAGGGTTCCCTGTGGAAAGTCCAAAGTCCTCCCCCTTCGATCCTGGTCTAGGAAGGTGAACGTCCAAACTGGATAGGCTCCCACAAAGCCAGAACATGAAGTAGGATCAGAACCCGGTGCCATGGTCCTTGGCTTCTCAGCAGCCCTCATTGTCCGCCAAATTCAGAGAGTCCGGTTTCATCCCATGCTTTTTCAGTCAGAGTCCAGCTGGCCTTGGTGAGCTCCCAAAGACTCAGCCCACTGTCTCCACGGGTGGGCGCACCCCTTGTGGTCCTGACTTCTTTGCTCATATTCTCCCTCCTTCTGCTCCTCATTGGGACTTTGGGAGCTCAGTCCAGTGCTCCAGTGTGGGTCTCTGTCTCTATCTCCATCCATCGCCAGAATGAAGTTTCTTTATTTATCTCTAGAAACCAATTATAAGTGAGTCATCCCATGCTCATCCTTTTGGGTCTGGGTTACCTCACTCGGATAGTGTTTTCTGTTTCCATCCATTTGCATGCAAAATTCGCGAAGTCATTGTTTTTTACCGCTGAGTAGTATTCTAGTGAATATATATTCCATACTTTCTTCATCCATTCTTCCACGATGAAGGGCATCTGGGTTGTTTCCAGGTTCTGGCTACTTACAAATAATGCTGCAATGAACATAGATGAACAAATGTCCTTGTCATATGATCGGGCATCTCTTGGGTATATTCCCAAGAGTGGCATTGCTGGAGTCCATGGGTATGCTGATCCCAACTTTCCTGAAAACCGCCACACTGCTTTCCCAAGTGGTTGCACAAGTTTGCATTCCCACCAGCAATGGATGAAGGTGCCCCTTTCTCCACAGCCTCTCCAGCAAAGGCTATCATTGGTATTTTTGATTTTAGCCACATTCTGACAGGTGTGGAAGGTGATATCTCAATGTTGTTTTGATTTGCATTTCCCCCTAATCGCTAAGGGACGCTGAGCATGACCTTAAGTGCCTTTTTGGCCATTTGGACTTCTTCTGTTGAGAATTCTCTCTTCATTTTCGATAAAGGTGCTAAAAGTATACAATGGAAAAAAAAGAAAGCATCTTCAACAAATGGTGCTAGCACAACTGGATTATGGCAGCCTGTAGAAGAATGAAAATAGACCCATATCTATCACCATGCACAAAACTTCAAGTCCAAATGGATCAAAGACCTCAATATCAATCTGAACACACTGAACCTGATAGAAGAGAAAGTGGGAAGTACCCTACAACAGATAGGCACAGGCGATCGCTTCCTAGGTATAACCGCAGCAGCTTTACAGTCATTATGGTGCAACATTGAATAAATGGGACCTACTGAAACTGAGAAGCTTCTGTAAAGCAAAAGACACTGTCACTAAGACAAAAAGGGAACCCACTGACTGAGAGAAGATCTTCACCAACCCCGCAACAGACAAAGATCTGATCCTCCAAAATATATAAAGAACTCAAGAAACAGGACTTTAAAATGCTAATTAACCCAATTAAAAAATGGGGCACTGATCTGAAGAGAGAATTCTCAACAGAAGAAGTCCAAATGGCCAATTCTTTTTTTTTTTAAACCACTTTAAATAAACTTCACTTTTAAAGTTTTATTTATTAACAATTTTCTCATTTACTTTACATACCAATCACTTAGTTTTCCTCTCTCTTCTCCTCCCATTCCCTCCTCTGGCTCCCATATACCCTCTCCCTCCTCCACTCCTCCCTCTGTTTCCCATTCCAAAAGGGCAGGCCTTCCATGGGCTTGCACAAAGCCTGGCTCGTCAAGTTGAGCAGACAAGCTCTCCTCCCCCTACATCAAGGCTGTATGAGGTAATGTTAGCATGGGGAACAGGTTTCCAAAAGGACCATGGCAATTCTTATGAAAGAAAGCATTTAATTGGGACTTGCTTACAGTTTCAGAGGCTTAGCCTATTATCATCATATTGGGGCACTCATGGCAGCATACAGGTAGGTGTGGTGCTGGAGAATATCTCAAAAGTTCTACATCCGGATCTTCAGGCAGCAGGAAAAAAGAGGCTCTCTCCATTTGGAATAGGCTTTTTGAAACCTCAAAGCCCACCCCTTGTGACACACTTCCTCCAATAAGGCCTACACTTCCTAATTCCACTCTCAAATAATGCCACTCCCTGATGTCCAGCTACTCAAATCTATGCATCTATGGGGGCCATTCTCATTCAAACCATTTAGCTTCTTTGTATCACATCAAGCACCACCATCTCTCTTTCCCTGGTTTCTTAGCTTCTACAGAGGTGCTTTGGATAGTTATTGCAAATTGATGGTGGGGTTTGTTGAAATTGGGGTGCCGGGGTTCTTGCGTAGCCAACACCCCAATCGTCTGGCTAGCTTAAGCAACAGAAATAACAACACTCAAATTGTATTCATTTAACCACTTGCTTGGCCCATTAACTTCAGCCTCTTAACCATTTCTTACCATCTATGTAGCACCATGATGCGCTTATAGGAAATTCTAGCCTACATCCATCTTTGAGTCAGAGCTTCATCTCGTGCGTGCCTCAAGAGCTGGGCCATCATCTCGCCCGCTAGAACCAGGAGCGTCTGCTCTCTGAGCAGAGCTGCATGAGTCCTCCGAGCTCTCACTTCCTCTTCCCGTCTGTATGCTATACTGTTTACTCCTCCCACCTGTTTTAACCTATAGGACCAGCCAAAGCAGTTTCTTTATTTTAACCAATGAAATCAACAGATTGATATTCATGACACTCCTACCTCAGGGGTTAAAAGTTCACTAAAGAA
>CAWTZC010000553.1:0-72061 GCA_963919715.1 Microtus obscurus
ATGATTCTAGGAAAATATTGATAATATTCCTATTAATTTTCTTCCTTCCATTTGCAAAAATTTCTTGTTTTTTGGAATTTATTTTAATTGTATGTGTATGGGTGTTTAGCCTGTATGTCTGTGCACCATATGTGCAGTGCCCTTGGAGGCCAGAAGAGGGCATTAGGTCCCTGGGACTGGAGGTTACAGTTGTTTTTAAATTTATTTTATGTGAATTGGTGTTTTGCCTACATGTATGTCTGTGAAGGGTGTTGGATCCCCTGGAACAGGAGTTATAGACAGTTGTGAGCTGCCATGTCGGTACTGGGAATAGAATCTGGGTCCCCTGGAAGAACAGTCAGAGCCCTTAACCGCTGAACCACTTCTCCATCCTCTCCCTTGAAGTATCGTTTTTACGTGTTTATATTTCTTTAATTGTTATATGAAAATATTTTGGCTGGGCGGTGGTTGTGCACACCTTTAATCCCAGCATTTGGGAGGGAGAGGCAGGTGGATCTCTGTGAGTTAGAGGCCAGCCTAGACTGGCTCCAAAGCTACAGAAAAACCCTGTCTCAAAAAAACAGAACAAAACAAAAACCAAACCAAAACAAAACAAAAAAACAAAAAAGAAAGAAAGAAAACATGTGAACCATTTATTTATATTTTTGGTTTTTTTTTCATCATGTCTAGGAATTTTTTCCTTCTTGATTTCTTCAATGACCCAGTCATCATTCAACAATGTATTGCTTAATCTTCATGAGTTTGTGTATTTTCTGAAGTTTCTATTGCTGTTAATTTCTGGCTTTATGCCAGGCAGTTGTAGCCCACACCTTTAATCCCAGCACTTGGGAAGCAGAGGCTCGAGGATCTCTGTGAGTTCAAGGCCAGCCTGGTCTACAGAGGGAGTTCTAGGATAGCCGGGGCTACACAAAGGAAACTCTTTTTTCAAAAGCCAAAATATTGAATAATAACAATTCTGGATTTATTCATCATAATCAGCAAGAATACAGGATGTTGTTTCAACTTTCCTACATTTGTTGAGACTTGCTTTGTGTTTTAATGCATGAGCTATTTTAGAGACAGTTCCATGGGTTGTTGAGAAGAGCGTGTATTCTCCCTTGTTTGGGCAGAATGTTATGTAGCTGTCAGTCGGGCCTGTCAGTTAGTTTGGTCTGTGATAATGTTTAATTTAATTTCAGTGTTTCTTTATTCATTTTTTGTGCAGTTGAGTTGTCCAGTAGTGATAATGGGGTATTGCGGTCACACACTATTACTGTTTGGTGGTTATCTGTGATTTAAAATCTTGTAGTATTTTTTTTACAAAACTGGATGAGTCTGTATTTGGTGGACATGATGCTTTGAGAACAATCATCCATGGTTCATCTTTTCTAACACATTGGTACCCATTAGTGTCCCTGTCTGTGGAGATCATAGGACTTTGCAGGAAGAAGTAGTCACTGGGGGGCAGGTGTGGAGGGTTTGGAACCTTGCCCCACTTCCTGTTGTCTCTCTCTGCTTCCTGTGTGACTTCCCTGCCATGAGGGACTCTCTCTGGAACTGTAAGTCAAAGTAAACCCTTTCTTCTATCATTTGCTAAGGTGAGTATAGTTATCGCAATGGGCAGTATAGACAAAGTCATGCCCTGACCCATAATGCGCAGCACAGGCAAAATTATCTTTGTGGTGGCATGACTTGTGTGGACCTTTGGTACTAGCCAAACAAGCGTGGTGTGTCCAGGAATGAAATAAATAAGAAGCCTACTGTGTTTTTGTTTGATCTGTATAAGCAAACATATTCTCAGACAAATGAAAGTCTACATTGGATAGTGGCAAGAAGGAATCTCAGTCACTAAACCAGTTTTTAGATATGATCAAGTTTGCAGATACAAAACCCCTTGAATGAAGAGAAGGACAGATTCCCCTTAGGAAAGGACCTTGCTAAAATACCTAAGAATTTTGCTATTAGCCTTTCTCCTACATTTCCCAGAGTGACTTCCCCTGGTTTTTTTTTTTCCAGGCTAAGTGTACACTGTGGAACTAATTGGACCTTCCAGGGTCTTTTGGATACTGGTTCTGAATTGATAATATTTCTATTAAATCCCAAGAAGCATTGTAGTCCTCCAGTTAAAGGAGGGGCTTCTGGAGGTCAAGTTGATTAATGGAGTTTTAGTGAAGTCTGTCTCACAGTAGAACCAGTGGGTCCCTGAACTCATCCTATGGTTATTTCCCAAGATCTAGAATGTATAATTGGGATGTAAGATAGACTTAGAAGTTTGCAGAATTCCTACAGCTCTTGACTCTGGCTACAGCCCCACTGTTTTGCCTGTGCATGACCACCAACTCGACCACTCTTCTGCCAGAATGGCACACATTGCTTCTTTAAAGGAACACTTTACAAATACTTCATGGTTTTAGACATACATGTGTCCTTGATGATCTGGGCAGTTCCCTGGGTATTTTAAAAATGAACTCAAGATCTGAGCCTCTTGATTGACACGATTCTGTACGGTTTTCTGAATGAAGAGAGTGGCTTGGATGCACACCTTCCTAGACCTGGATGGAGGGGGAGGGCCTTGGACTTCCCACAGGGCAGGGCACCCTGACTTCTCTTAGGACTGGAGAGGGAGGGGGAGGATGGGAGGAGGTGGAAATTTTTAATAAATGAATTAAAAAAAAGAGAGTGGTGGACATTTTCATAGGTGACCTCTGGCCATATCTAAGAAGAGCTTATTACTTTAACCTTTAGCCCCATCAGGAACTATAATGTATATTATCAATAAAAAAGTTACTGTGGCAGGAGAGACTGCTCAGCAATTAAGAGCTCGTTGAGATGATCCTTTGTGAAAAGGGGAGAAATTGTTTCTAAAGGTTTTATAGAAAAAAAAGAGATTCCTAGAAGAAACCAGAAAAACATAAATCAATGGCATGGAATACATCTAGCATTAAATACATGTACAGAAATTTTTGTTTGTTTGTTTTTAAAAAGGAGTCAGAGGCTGGAGAGATGGTTCTGTGCTTAAGAGTACTTGTTCTTGTAGAGGACCTGGGTGTGGTTGCTAGCACTCATACAGTGGGTTACAGTTCCCATAATTCCAGTTCCAGGGGATACAATGCCCACTCTGACCCCAGTCACATGTGGTGGTGTGTTAACTTACATGCAGGTTAACTATGAAGATACATAAAATATTTTTTTTAAAGTCTTCATCTTTTTTTTAAGATTTATTTATTTATTTATTATGTATACAACATTCTGCCTCCATGTATGCCCGCACGCCAGAGGAGGGCACCAGATCTCAGTACAGATGTTTGTGAGCCACCATGTGGTTGCTGGGAATTGAACTCAGGACCTCTGGAAGAGCAGCCAGTGCTCTTAACTTCTGAGCCATCTCTCCAGCCCCCCCATAAAATATTTTTTTAAAGATGTGGGGAGATGGCTTAGTTAGTAAAGCATTCGGCACGAAGTACGAGGCTCTGTGTTCAAAACCAGGTGTGATAGTTCTTGTCTGTGGCCTCTGGGAAGTGGGCCCAAAGGAAGACTGAGCCCTTGAGTTCACTAGCCAGCCAGTTTGCAGAGTTAGTGAGCTCCAGGTTTAGTGAGAACCCCAGTCTTAAACAAGGTGAGCCAGATGGTGTGGTGGTGGCACACACCTTTAATCCTAGCGCTTGGGAGGCAGAGGCAGGCGTATCTCTGTGAGTTCAAGACCAGCCTGGTCTACAAGAGCTAGTTCCAGGACAGTCAGGGCTACACAGAGAAACCCCGTCTGAAAACAAAACAAACAAACAAACAAAAAAAAAAACCTGAAAAGTTAAGGGTGACTATGGAAAATATCTGATGTCAACCTCTGGTTTTGATATACATACACACACATGTATATGCACATGTGTGCCCATATATTACAGTATTACACACACATTATGAAGTAAAGAAAAACAAAGCAGTTAAATGTTTTGTGTGTGCATGACTGTGTATTTACATCTACTCTTCTCTCCCAGACTGCTCGAGGAATCTTTGCCGTCTCCTCTGCAGCCACTTTCTTCTAACACACCTATATGGGCCTGCCGTCTTAGGAGTTGTGAGGTGGGTTTCATTTACCTGGTTATGGCAATATTTCATCCCCGACTGAACATTTTTGCATACAAATAGTAAGTCGCTATCTGTCATATTCTGTATGCATTTATGCTTAATCTAAGCTCGCCTGTTGTTTCATTCTTTAAAGATAAAGGCTCTGGTAAAGCGGGAGTTTTGCCTATTGTGTGGTGCCTGCCTGTACTCCCAGCACTTGGAAGGTGGTGGCCGGAGGATCAAGAGTTTAGAATGTTCCTTGGCTGCATAAGTTTGAGACCAGCTTGGGCTACATGAAGCCCTGTCCCTGAAACACAGACTGGAACAAGAGAAAAAGCAGCAGTCATATAAAGCTCTTCTGGCTCCATCATTTCTTCTCTGTGGCTGACTTTCCTCGTTATCAACCCTTTTTACTTTTGCTTTGAATTACCTCCTGCCTCCCTCCCTCCCTCCCTCCTCCTCCCTCCCTCCCTTCCTGCCTCCCTCCCTTTTTCTCTCTCTGTTTGCATTTATTTCTTTTTGTAGTCTCACTATAACTTCCTCAAGATTTGCTTTTGACCTTGTCTTCATTTTATCTTTTGAAGGATTTTACCTATTTTGTTGACTTTCAACTATAAAATATTTTGTAAACTGATATCACCAGTTCTGTAATTCTTACTGTTGTCCCAGACCTTCAGCGTCTTTTTTGGAAGTTTTATTTAGAGTTTACCTTAAATTCACTGCAACCATATCAGTTCTGCTTCCTAAATTCTTTGCCTGTTCCATTAATAAACACCATTTCCTTAGATATCCAGACTCAAAGCTTTAGACTGATTTCTTTGTTTCATTCAGATACTTAGCTGGCTTTTGTTGTTATTGTTGTTTTGACTGTGTGTTTGTTGGAGATGATCTCACAATGTAGCCATAGCTGGCCTGATACTCACTATGCAGACAAAGCTAGCTTTAAACTTGTGTTAGTTGATCTGGGGGTAGAATTTTAGATACCCAAGAGAATGGTATATTACATATTCTTCAACCTTTCTTTTCTAACTTACATCTGTTTGACGATAGCACTTGAGTTCAGATCAGACCCCACTGGTTGTCGGCCAAGGGGTGAGGAAGTGAACTGATGCTGTTTTATGTTAGCAAACTGTCTTGTTAGACTAACTGTTCACTCCCTTTACAGAAAATCGGAGACTCCTACCGTGGCTACTGTGTGAGTGAGACTGAATTAGAAAGCATCCTAACTTTTCACAAGCAGCAAACCCAGAGTGTCTGGGGCACTCGCCAGTCTCCAAGCCCAGCCAAACCTGCCACGCGCTTGGTGTGGAAGTCCCAGTATGTCCCCTATGACGGAGTCCCATTTGTCAATGCAGGTACTTCTCATCAGTTACTTACAACTCCCCAGTAGCTGTGCTCTTTGTGAACATGTGATTTCTCTGTGACAGGATACATTTCATTTTGGTAGGTAAGAATTTAATTTTAATTGCTGGAAATGAATATTAAAGTAAAAAGAAGACAGCAAATATAACTAATTTATGTCATAAAATTAGTTTTACTCTATGACACTGAATAAATAATACTTCATAAATAGAACTTTAAATTGCAAGTAGACTTTTGACAACATTACCTAATCAAAAGTAATTCTTTATAGTCTCACTAACAGAAATAAATCATCTCTCAGATAGATAGATGATAGATATATGGACAGACACATAAAATTTCATTGTTTAGAACAGATTCTACAGCCAAATAAGTTCCAGAAGCTTTGTTTTTTGAGGTTTTAGGCTTCAGATTTACTCA
The DNA here is from genome assembly GCA_963919715.1 of Microtus obscurus. Taxonomy (NCBI): domain Eukaryota; kingdom Metazoa; phylum Chordata; class Mammalia; order Rodentia; family Cricetidae; genus Microtus; species Microtus obscurus. The sequence goes on from CAWTZC010000553.1 coordinate 5,824, forward strand.
TAAAGAATTGATGTGCTAGGGGGAGAGGAGTGGGGGGAGGGAGGGAAGTGGGAGGCAGGGAGGAGGCGGAAATTTTTAATTGAAAAAAAAGGAAAAGAATTGATGTGCTGTGGGGGGGCGGGGTGGCTGGGGAGAAGGCTCAGAGAGAGGTTAAGAGCACTGGCTGTTCTTCCAGAGGTCCTGAGTTCAATTCCCAGCAACTACGTGGTGGCTCACAACCATCTATAATGAGATCTGGTGCCCTCTTCTGGTGTGTAGGCAGAACACTGTATACATAATAAAAAATAAATTAAAAAAAGAAGTAATGTGCTGATTTTTACTTCTGTTGACAATGTTATAAACTTCTCTACATGCAATCCCTGTCTTAGTATTTCCAGACTTTAAAAAAATATCCAGTTTAGGCCGGGCATAGTGGCATATACCTTTAATCCCAGCATTCAGAAGGCAGAGATAGGAATATCTCTGAGTTTGAGGCCAGTCTGATTTATGTAGTAAGTTCCAGGACGACCAAGGCTATACAAACAAAACAAAACAAATAAACAAAAAACTCAGTCAGAAGTTCTGGGCGCAACTTTATAATCCAGCACTCAGGGAAGCAGAGGTAGAAGGCTCTGTAGGAGTTCAAAGCCAGCCAAGGCTACTTATTGAATCCTGTATCGGAAAAAAAAAAAAGAAAAAGAAATGTATGAGCCGGGCGACGGTGGCGCATGCCTTTAATCCCAGCACTCAAGAGGCAGAGGCAGGCAGATCTCTGTGAGTTCAAGACCAGCCTGGTTTATAGAACTAGTTCCAGGACAGGCTCCAAAGCCACAGAGAAACCCTGTCTCGAAAAACCAAAAAATAAAAAAAAAATTATGGGTATTTTCATATGTATCAAAAATAGAGGTAAGAATATAAAAACTGTCTGCATTTTTAATAAAAAAAACTGATGTTTTGCTTCATAAGATTATGTAATTAAGACTATAGATTTTGAAATTACCACAACCAAGTTGTTAAAGATCTGTCTAGAATATATGAGCACCTAAATTACTGTCATTAGTTGGTTTTGGGCTACAGGTAGTTGAGCTGTGGTAATGGAGTGTCAGTATGGACCAAGGAGAAAAGGTTTCCAGTTACAGAGACTCAGTGAACGTGAACAAGGGAGCAAGTCTTGTCATCTCTACAGAGCTACATGCCCAGCCAGGTAAGCTATTTTATCTTACTTTATGTTTTTACATTGAAGTTTTAATTTTGAATATCAAACAGAAGCATTTTTATTAAGTTTAAACAGTTCAGTTATGTAAGCTCTAAGTTCTTTTTTCCACTACTGTTTTGTATCTTTCTCATTAAAGCTTCAACTCTCTTTTTAAAAGATTTTATTTATTTATTAAGTATACAATATTCTGCCTGCACGTATGTCCACGCCAGAGGAGGGCACAAAATATTACTATAGGTCCTATAACTTAGGACTTCTGGAAGAGCAGCCAGTGCTCTTAACCTCTGAGCCATCTCTCCAGCCCAAAGCCTCAACTCTTTTTTTTTTTTTTTTTTGGTTTTTCGAGACAGGGTTTCTCTGTAGCTTTGGTGCCTATCCTGGAACTAGCTCTTGTAGACCAGGCTGGCCTTGAACTCAGAGATCCACCTGCCTCTGCCTCCCGAGTGCTGGGATTAAAGGCGTGCGCCACCACCACCCGGTTCAAAGCCTCAACTCTTAACAGTTTTTTTTGTGTCATTTTACAAAGATTTTCTGTATATGAATGTGTATGTGTATGAATCTATACATATCCTCTTCTACCCTAAAAGGTCAGTAAAGCCTGCTAATGTTTTCTTTCCTTAAACTGAGGTAATAGTATTCCCTATTCCCTCTTTTCTGCTGCCTGAAAAGACTAGAGTAAATATTTATCTTAGTTAGGGTTTCTATGGCTATGAGGAGACACCATGACCATGGCAACTTTTTTATCTATCTGTCTGTCTGTCTATCTATCTATCTACCTATCATCTATCTATCTATCTATCTATCTATCTATCTATCATCTATTTATCTATCTATCTATCTATCTATCTATCTATCTATCTATCTATCATCTATCTACCTACCTACCTACCTATACCTTCCTACCTATCTAATTTATTTATCTATATATTTATTTGTTTGTTTGTTCATTCAATCATTTATTTTACATACAGTGTCCTGAGTGCATGAGGGCACCAGATCTCATTACAGATATCTGTGAGCCACCATGTGGTTGCTGGGAGTTGAACTCAGGTCCTCTGGAATACCAGACAGTGCTCTTAACCTCTGAGCCATCTCTTCAGCCTGACTATGGCAACTGTTGCATAGGAAAAACATTTAATTGGGTGATTTACAGTTCCAAGGTTCATTCCATTATCATGGTGGGATACGGCGGCATGCAGGCAGATGTAGTGCTGGAGAGGGAGCTGAGAGTCTACATCTTGCACAGATGACAAGAAGTAGTCTGAGACACTGGGCATTACTTGAGTAGATATGAGACCTCAAAGCAGGCTAGCTTCACACACACTGTGTGGCCAAGGGTGGCCTTGAATTTCTCACCCTCCTGCCTCTGCTTCTTTAATTCTGGGATTTACAGATGTTTACCAATATACCTAGTGACAAACTCTGTATTAGGTCAAAACCACAATCAATAACCTCATTTCAGTTTATTAGTAGGATAAATATGTATAATGGTAATTGTCAGGGAAAGGTTATAATTTTTAAAATGTTGACAAAGAAAAAAATGCTTCTAAGAGATTTTGCCAATTTACACTCATACCAGAAATGTATAAGAGCCATAGTAATTTTTAGGTAGAGGACTAGGTTGTCATTGCTCTGGGTGAGAATAAAAAATATGAATCAATGAAGGATTTTTTTCTTAATATTCTGTACTCTCTTAGACATTGAAAATGTTCAAAATTATTAGTAAAATGAATAATGTTAAAGGCATATTTGGCTGGGGGATAGGAAAGTGGTACAGGTAGCCCAGGTGTGTAGATGTCCTGGAACTTGCTATGTAGATCAGGCTGGCCGTGAACTCATAAAGATCCTCCTCTCTTTGATTAAAGGCATGCATCACCATGAGTGGCTTAATTTGTGTGTTGTTGTTGGCCAGGCAGTGGTGCTCACCTCTAATCCCAGTACTGGGGGATTGAGCAGAGGCAGGTGGATTGCTGTGAGTTCAACGTCTTCCTAGTACACAGAATGAGTTCCAGGACAGCCAGAGATATGCAGAGAAACCCTGTCTTGAAAAAAAAGAAAAAAAATTTACACATCTTTGTTGTATGAATGAATTTAGGTAATGAGAGTTTCAAGGCGATCAGCCTGGAAGAAGACCCGTAAAATAAACCAAATGCAAATTATGGCTTCCAGGACAGGGAAGGAGAAAAAGGTTAAAAAAGTCTATATTTAGATATTTATACTCAGTTTGTGATCATTGTTGATTTTCTAAGTATCATGCACTCAATATGACAGCTTTTGTAAGCTTCTGAATACTAAATTCAATGTTCTCTAACTTTTCTTTTGAGTTCTTTATTGATGTTAGGTATTTCTTGAGATTATAATGAACACTTTCTTCTTTGTATTGCATAAAGGATTTACATTAAAAAGGTACAGAAGTTCCCTGAATGTAGAGTGCCTACAGACCCCCAGATGGACAGGAAGATGATCAGAGTGGAGCAGGAGAAAGCCTTCAGCATACTGAAGAAGAACCTGGTAGATGCTGGGGGTGTTCTTCGGTATGACATTCAGACAGTATGTTTTCAATTGTTTCATCTAGGACTGTCTTTATAAGTTAGATACCTCACCAGTATTAAAATTATTTACTATTGTATATGTTATTAAGTTTATTACCTAAAAATTGTGTATAACTCAAAGCATTTGTTGTTGATTACTATGACAGCTATCTGTGAATTTTAAGCCCTAAGTAAAATTTTATTTTATGCTTCATGTTTTAGATAAAAGGAACTATAATATTTCTTGCTTACTGTTCTTTATTTGTTAATTCAGGTGAAGAATTTATTATTGCATGAGGTAAAATATAAGGAAAACTTTTATATGATCATTTATAAAAATTTAAAAAATGAAGTCAATAATTAGACCCTTCAATTTTTAAAATATGTAGCTCTAATATTTTTATTTTAAAAATATCATTAGATTTTAAAATTTTCTTTTTTGTTTAAGAGGTTTTCCTGGATGTATATATGTGCACCATGTAAATTTTGATGCCATGGAGGTCAGAAAAGGGCATTGGATCCCCTAGGACATGAGTTATAGATGGTTGTGAATCACCATGCATAATCACATGTGATTTTTGTTTAAAAGATTATTCCCTTTCTTGATGCATATTAGCCTAAGTAATATGATTCCCACTTTTGTCTGAAGTATCAAATTTTAATATTTAAATTTTAATAATTTCAAATGTTTTCTCTTATCAGATGGTATGTGCAGTTACCTACACAGCAAGCTCATCAGTATCATGAATTAGAGACTCATGGCCTCTCTCTGTCACCATCTCCTGGTGTCTTTTCTGTGTCTTCTCTTGAAGAAGAGGAAACTGTAGTCAGAGAGGAGAACTGTGCATTGCCCTCAAGTCTCCACCTGCAAGTAGCGCATAAGATTCAGGAATTAGTGTCTCAGGGAGTAGGACAAGTGTATGCAGTGAGGAAGCAGCTCAGGTACAGGAGAAGCAGCGTTTTCTTTTACAATGGTTGCCTAGGTGATACACTAAGCATTGATTTTCCAGGACATCTGCATCTCACCTGTGAATATTGTTTTCAGCCAATGCTTGGCAAGCTTCATATGGTATTTCTTAATAAATTCTAAATGCTTATTTGAGACACTAAATCATTGGCAGATTAGACTATTTCTACATGATGAATTTATTTTATTTTACTAGCTAAGGTCTTCCTGGCCTTTAATTCACTTAGCTCAGGTTGGCTTCCATTTTTCAGCAATCTTCCTAACTCAGGTAACTAAGTGCTGGGATTACAGGTGTGAGTCACTATTCCTGAAATGAATTAAATTACATGATACATATTTTTGATATAAAAATGTGTAGAATCAGAAAATTAAAAACCTAGATTAAAGTAATTATTTTAGATTATTTGAAATTAAATAGAATTTTATTGTAATGGGGGAATGAATATGATCAAAATATAATATATACATGTATGATGTTCTCAAAGATTAAAATATTTGATTTTAAGAAGATAAACTATTTACTATAACTGTGTTATATTCAATTATAAATATGTTATGTATCACAACAACATTAATTAAGTATCTTGAGTACCATTAAAGATACATCAAAATACTACAAATAAAAGTTCCATTAGAGCCGGGCGATGGTGGCGCACGCCTTTAATCCCAGCACTCGGGAGGCAGAGGCAGGTGGATCTCTGTGAGTTCAAGACCAGCCTGGTCTACAGAGCTAGTTCCAGGACAGGCTCCAAAGCCACAGAGAAACCCTGTCTCGAAAAACCAAAGAAAAAAAAAGTTCCATTAGGCTGGAGGTGATGGCACACACCTTTAATCCCAGCACACAGGAAGCAGAAGCAAGTGGATTTCTATGAGTTCAAGGCCAGCTTGGTCTTCAGAGCTAGTTCTAGGACAGCCATGGCTACACAGAGAAACCCTGTCTTGAAAAAAGAAAGAAAAGGTTTTTCATTAGGTGAATAACTGTCCAGATTAACTACAATGATAATTATTTTAACAAGGTGATTGATATATGTATATCACATATTCTGCCAAACCTTTAACTATATCATTTTACACATGAAAAAATAGAAATTAAAAATTGCTAAGTAATTGCCTTGAAAGACAGCATCAGAACTGAAACCTGGATCTGGCTGTACAGCCTGTGTGTAATGTTATGATACTTTGCTCCTTTTGTTTACTGTATACTGAAATCTGAATAACAAAATAAGAATTATAAGAATTAATTTTTGTTTGTTTGAGATTGGGTCTCACTGTATAGCCCTGGCTAGATTGGAACTCACTATGTAGGCCAGGCCTCATAGAGATCTACTGGCCTCTGCATCCTGAGTGCTGGGATTCAAAGTGTGCACAGCTACAGGGAGCAGACACCATAGAACCTTTCTGTTTTCAGAAATAAACATTTGTTTTCATTGAGTTTCCTACAGAACAAAGCCAAAATTTAGTAAAGCCATCCACTCTTTACTAAAATTTGACTTATTTCAAATTTTTAAAATTCTTATTCTACTTATTAAAAAAGAGGTTCAATGAGAAAGAAAAGTAATGCAACTCTGCAGATCTAATAAATGTAATATATAAAGCACAAATGTATTAAACATGTAATTGTGTAGCAATGCTACTTTTCTTACACTATCTTGCCTTCTGAAATCTTATTGTTTCACAATATTCGAACCATCAAGTTTCATGTAGTATTAATTGGTACCTTAAGAAGCAGTGTAACATGATGTTTACATATACAAATTGGAAATAGGTCCATGTTTTCTTACTTATTAAACAGGTATATAATTCAGGGCAACTTCAACTTGTGCAGCCTTCAACTCCCTCATCTGTAAGGTGGAATTGATTCTTGCACCGGGTCACATGGTCACAGTAATAGTTCAAGGAAATACCTGTAGTGTGTTCAGAATTGTGTCTGATATGGTAAGCACTTAAAACCATTATAATGTTCAAATTGAGGATTGTGATCCAAGTTTAGTTCATAAAAATGTCCAAGCTCAGTTGGATGGTGGTGGCACACACTTTTAATCCCAGCGCTTGGAAGGCAGAGGCTGGTGGATCTCTGTGAGTTTGAGCCAGCCTGATCTACAGAGTGAGTTCCAGGACAGCTAGTGCTGTTTACACAGAGAAACCCTGTCTTGAAACAAGCAAACAAAATAAAATGTTAAAGCTCTGTAATATGTGTGATTTGAATCAATTAAAATAGCACCTTTTGCTGTGCGGTGGTGGTGCAAGCTTTTAATCCTAACACTTGGAAGGCAGAGACAGGTAGATCTCTGTGAGTTTGAGGCTAGCCTGATATACAGAGGGAGTTCCAGGACAGGCACCAAAACTACAGAGAAACCCTGTCTTGAAAAACAAAAAACAAAAACAAACAAAAAATAGCATCTTTCTTTAACCTTTGGTTTGTTTGTTTTTCTCTTTTTTCTTTTCTTTTCTTTTCTTTCCTTTTCTTTTGAGATAGGATTTCTCTCTGTAGTTTTAGAGCCTGTCCTGGCACCTGCCTCTGCCTCCTGAGTGATGGGATTAAAGGCGTGGGCTACCACCACCTGGAAAATTCTATGTTGTAATGAATAGAAAGAAATCTAAAGTGGCTAATATTTTATTATTTACAGAATTATTTACCAACATATGAATTATTTATAGAAATATGAATCATACTTTATAAAAGCTTATATTGAAAGAGAAACTTTCAGTCAGTCTATAAGTGCATCATTACAGTTATATTTTTATTTTATATCCGCCACAGAAAATTTGTGGAAAGAGAGCTGTTCAAACCTGATGAGGTACCTGAAAGACATAATTTGTCCTTTTTTCCAACTGTAAATGATATAAAAAATCATATCCATGAGGTATGGAAATCCTTGAGGATGGGAGATATGGTATATAATCCAGAGATTATTCCAGCAACGGTACGATGACACCCAATTCTTTGTTTCATCAGAGTCTTTTTCAGCTCCCATTAATGCATTAACGAGTCTCTAGTTCTGGTAATACTTAATAGAAAAGGCTACTGTTACACCATCTCAATTGCTATGATTTAAGGAAATACATTAGGTAATTTTCTAAAATATGAATTCCACAAGCTCTCAGATAATGACTTAACTGCATATTTCTTACTACCCCTACAAGGAACAGAAACTACAGTAGATTTCTAAATCTAAGTATAAAAGAGAAGAATCAATATTTTTTTCTTTATGAGAACTACTTCTTATTCAGTTTACAGACATTTATTGAGCACATACTGAGTATATCCCTTGCTCATTTTAAAAAATAGATGGTCAAGGTCAAGTAGTTCAGTTTCAGGTGCACAAAGTGAGCTCTCCATGCCATATATGAATATCAGTGTTTACCTCATATTTTATATCGTCATTTCTCTGTCAATATTAATAATTTCTGAGATATTTTTACCATAGTTATCCAGAAATTAGTGATTACAGTATAAGTAGTGACTAATTTAGGAATTAAAATCTGAGTAGCTTTAACTTTTGCCTTCTTGACTTTTTACTTTCCAAGTTTTACTATCTGAACATTTTTGAATTGTACTTATTTCTTATGTATGTGGATGTTTTGCTTGCATGCCTGGTCCCATGGAGGCCAGAAGAGGGTGTCAGATTCCCTGAATGTGTGGTAATAGGTGGTTGTGAGTCATCATGATGGGCTCTGGGAATCAAACCTAGGTCTTCTGGAAGATCAGCTGGTGCTTCACTGCTGGGCATCTCTTCAGTCCTAGTACTTGAATATTTCAAATGCTAGACCTGCTGGGATGGTTTCTCTTTGTTTGTTGTGTATCTAAACTTATTATTACTCTACCAAATTCAAGAAATAAAATATTTTCCTTCTACACTTCCTATCCTAATTGCTTAATGTCTTAAGATTATTTTCAGTATTACTCCGTTGCTTTTGCTGAAACAAATGTTCTCACTTCAGCTTCAGTGGACTACAGATAGTGGAAATATTCTCAGAGAGACTGTAACAGTTACATTTGCAGAAGGTAGGTTGTTTCTGGATATATTTATAACATAGAAATCAATTGGTGTTATATCTGGAAAGAAGTTAACTATCTCATATAATCATTAAAAAAAATCTTTGCATACTCCTGTGTCCCGGTGTGTGTGTGTGTGTGTGTGTGTGTGTGTGTGTATGTGTGAAGGTCAGAGGTCAATGTCATGCCTCCTCCTCCCTACTCTCCATATCTTTATTTATTTATTTTGTGGGCTTTATCACTAAGCCTGGAGCTCACTGTTTGAGCTGGTCAGCAAATCCCAGGGGCCTGCCTTTTCTGCCCCTCTTGCACTGGGATTGCAGACACTCAGGCTACCCCTGGCATTTCTGTGAGTGCTGGGAATCTGAGCTCATCCTGTTTGCACATCAAGTCCTTTACTCCCTGAGCCACGTCCTTGACTCATTATGTAAGGAGACTGGACTCTAAAGAGGGAAAGAGTAGTATGTTATACATTATCAAACATTTCTAGAACCTTTATGCTTTTTTTATGACCAAAAAAGTTGTTGTTGAGTAAAAGGATCCTCCTGCTCAGCCCTGAAGTGCTGGGATTCTAAGCATGTGCCAGCATATCTAACTCTCACTGAATCTGAGGCTGAATTAGCACAGTAAGCTACAAGAATGGCCCATGTGCCTTGATGTGCAAACTGTTGTCTATGTTGAATTGTTTGTTTTTCTCTGTGTCACTCTCTCTGTCCTGGAACTTGCTGTGTAGACCAGGCTGGCTTTGAACTCACACATCCACCTGCTTCTGCCTCCTGGATGTTGGGGTTACAGGTGTGCACCACTTCCACCTGCCATCACATATGTTCCTAACTCCTGTGTTCTTGAAACATTTGAAGTTTCTTTTATTTGTTTGTTTTTATTTACTCTTTTACATGTTTTCTGTCTCCTGGAAGTGTTTTCTCTTTTCTGTGTAGAAAATCCTTTTCTCACTGAGAGCAGTCTCTGGTTTTGAGTGTTTTTCTAACTGATGCTCTTTGGCATCACCTGTGCATTTTACTTTATTAAGTTGCTGTGCTCTGAGCGAGCAGGTTCCTACTTCATGGGCTTAAAGATCAGCAATGGATAAACACTAAACAAATGTTTTCTAATTAATTACTGTTGTGAAAAGTGCCATGTGGGAATTGTACTAGAAACATGCACTTAGAGGGAGCATAGGGGTGGAAGGGCGTTGCTCTTTAAAATGTCACTGTTAGAGCTGGGTATAGTAGCACACGCTTTTAATACCAGCATTTGGGAGGCAGAGACAGGAGGATCTCTGTGAGTTTGAGGCCAGCCTGGTCTACAGAGCAAGTTCCAGGACAGCTAGTACTTCATAGTGAAGAGAGAGAGAGAGAGAGAGAGAGAGAGAGAGAGAGAGAGAAGAAAATGTCGCTTTTTTTTTTTGAGATAGAATTTCTATGTAGCTTTGGAGCCTGTCATGGAACTCACTCTGTAGACCAGGCTGGCCTCAAACTCACAGAGATCCACCTGTCTCTGTCTTCTGAGAGTTGGGATTAAAGGTGTACACCATTACCACTCATCTGAATTAGAATTTTCTAAGGATTGACAAGCATGAGGCACCATGCCAGGCTAGTTTGGGGTTTAGTTAATTAATTAATTAATATTAATTTTGAGGTAGGGTCTTCTATGTAGCTCTGGCTGTCCTGTAACTCACTATGTAAATCAGGCTGGCCTCTAATTCTCAGAGATCCACCTGTCTCTGCCTCCATGCTTGGCTATGTCTTGATTTGTTGATTTATGATGATTTTGTTTGTTTTCAGATGGGGCATCAGGTAGCCCATACTGTCCTTAAACGCACTTCTGTAGCCAAGAGTTACCTTGTACTGCTGGTCCTCCTTCGTGCACTGCCAGAGTTCAGGGATATATGCATTTGCTACCTTGCCTAGCTTACTGATGATTTTTTGAAGTCCTCGATTCTGATAGTAATGATTGTTATAAAAAAAAAAAGAGAAATAACTGTACATCTCCTGTTCAACTCAGGAAATTCCCTGGGAGAACCCATCACCAGCAGAGTGGGGGCGAGTAGTACACAGACTTCATTGTCCCCAGAGCCATTCCACTTGCTCTCCCCACTTCCTTCATTTCAGCCCAAAATCTCCTCACACTTACAGGTAGGCACCCATTAAACGCTAAGTTTAATCTTATACTTCTTTAATGATTCCTCTTTTAAGGACTTCAGAGAATTGCTGTAAAATTACAATAATGGCCATATATTTCTTTATTATTAATTCTCGAATCCTTTATTCCTTGATTGAAGGTGATAATTCAGGTATTATGTTCTGGAAAATTTGAGGGAGACTCTGACTGCAGTACAGTTTGCTGTATTGCTTTTCCTTAGTCCTTGTTTCTGTCTTCATGCAGTATTTGTTATTAACTACGTACCTATTACCTTGTGTTCCAATTATTTTTTTTTTGTTGTCAAAGAATATTCAATGAGTATGTCATACTCAGTAAATCCAAACATTGTGATATAACTCTTTTCTCTTTGGAAGGGTTTGAAGTTACAGCCAAGACTCTCCTCTCTTGATGGATCCCAAGCTCTGGTATCAGGAAATGGCCACCCTTCCTCCGGTCCTTCAGGACTTCTGGATACAGCAGGAAATGCTGTAGTGAATAATCATTCTCTACTCTTGGTCAGAGTCAGAACCTTCGAACAGACACATGCCTAACGCAAAACAGTAGCGCTGCCTCTGCCGTGGGAAACCTCCCAGAGTCAGTTCAAAATCTCGAAATGGGTCCGCTAGTGGAAGCTGAAGATGTTGAGGATACAGGGAATCTGGAGGGAAGTGTAAATAGGATTCTGTTAGGAGATGTGCAAACCGTTCTGGTACAAGTCGTAGGCAGCCATCCAGCTCTTAGTAAGTGACCGTCAGTTTACAGTTGCCTGGTATCACCCCACCAAACAACGGAAAAAGCATTCATTTCTACCCAGTGGGCTTATAATATTGTAAATTTCACACACACACAAAAAAAAAGGCCGGGGGTGGGGGGGGCCGCCTTTTTCCAGGACCTCGGGGGGCGGAGGGGGGGATTTAACCGGGAACCCCGTCGTAGCAGTGTGGGGAGCACACAGAGAAACCTTCCCATACCAAAAAAAAAAAAAAAAAAAAAATTTCAAACAAAATTATGAGAGGAAGATATTTCATTAACCTAATATTTTTTCTTATTATGTCTAATTATTTAATCCCAGTGAAATTATTCGTTGTCTATCCCAGCACTTTAAAGGCTTAGGCAGAAAGATTGCAAGTTCAAGGCCAGCCTGGTCTACAAAACAAGTTCTATATCAGCCTGAGCAACTTATCAAGACCCTGTCTCAAAATAAAAAGAGAGCTGGATGGCAGAGTAATTTATTGCTTAGCAGGTCCTAAGAACTGGGTTCAGTCGCCAGTGCAGACAGGAAAAGAAGGAAAAAGGAAACTATTTATTTTGAATTATTTTTTATTTTTATTTATTTATTTTTTGAAACAGAGTCTCACTGACTGTCCTGGAACTCACTATATAGACTAGGCTGGCCCCAAACTCATGTGACCACTATGCTTAGCTGGATTTATTTAATTTATTTTGAATACAAGGGTTTTGCCTATGTGTATGGTATGTATGTGCAGAACATGTGTTCCTGGTGCCCAGGGCCCTAGGGCAGAAGAAGCCTTGGTTATCTTGTAACTGGAGCTATAGATGGTTGTGGATCATCCTATGGGTGCTAGGAACCGAACCCAGGTGCTCTAACCTCTGAGCTATTTCCCTAGCCTCATAGCTCGTTTCTTGATTACCTGCTTTTCCATGTAAAGTCTATGGTGATGTAAAACTAGCAAAATTATTTTAGAATACATAAAATGTGCTAGAATGCATAGAATGTACTAGAAGCAAGTCATGTAAGAAAAACTACTTTAGGGCAAAGATTATGGAGAGATGACTCAGAGGTTAAGAGCAGTGTCTGGTCTTCCAGAGGTCCTGAGTTTGATTCCCAGCAATCACATGGTGGCTCACAACCATCTGTAATGAGATCTGGTACCCCCTCTGGCCTGTAGGCAGGCATGCAGGCAGAACACTGTATATAACATAAATAAATCACATTGATAAATGTACATAAAAAGGATGGGAGTAAGTAGCCAATAAAGAGTTATTAATAAGAAGTTGGGTTATACACTTAAATGTCTAGTTTTGTGTAAATGTACAGAAAACCAGTAAGATTTGAGGACATGAGTTTGTTTGAAGACCTTGTTTTCTTTTGTTGTTGCTAACCCAGTCGTCATAGTGATAAAGCGTGTTCACTCCCACGACCTCACCACATTACTTTCACACAGCTTCTATGGAAAGAGATCAGTATGCATTTTACTTTGAAGTATAAACATCTTCACGGAAATTATCCTTACAACATGTATTTGCTCTATCTTAATCACCATTCTTTTGGAAAATAAAACTGAATAGCTTCTTTCAGAAAGGTTTACAGCCTTTTAAATTTATAGGGAAACACAGTTGTATGAAATTCACAGAAACCTTTTATAACTACAGAGTAACATTACAGGTGAGGAGAAAAGTGAGTCTATGAAAATATATTGTCATAACACCATGTGAAAGTTAGCTGTATTCTCATTCTACAGATAGAGAAACCAAGGCTCAGGGAAGTTAAGTAATTGCCTAGTGCTCCCATTTAGTCAGTGATAGAGGAGGGGACAAGCCCAACTATTTTAATCCTTACCTCTAAGGCTTGCTTTCTCCCTCTGTGTTGTCACATAGGATTTCTGGGAGCATTAATCCAAACTGCTTTCAAAGAAACCCCTTTTAATCCAAATTTGTATGATTTATCTAGTGTGGTCGTAATCTGGAGGGTTACTTCACCAGGATTGTGGGGTCCTCTTTCCTCCTTGGCTCGTTGGCTGTCTGGCGGCTGAGAGGGGAAAGAGGTAAAGGGTGTGACAGGAAGGTTTGTAGGCGGTCCATGAAAAGTGGATGTAAGGAAGGGAGCACCCACCACACAGACATCGGTGAGAGAGTACAAGGAATATGCAGGACTGGGGAGCCTGGGGACAAACCCTATCAGAAGGCTTAGCCTGGGGCATAATAGCTCATCTCCCCTATAGCAGAGCCCCTAGCACTAGTCTTCTGAGCAGATAAGGTCAGTCCCCCAGACCAGGGACATTCCCCAGACAAAGGCAGGTAGAGAGCTGGAAGCTCTGCTGGTGGGAGGGAGCTCCATGCTGCCCAGATTATGAGAAGCTGCCAGGCCAATGCAGACTGCGACCTCTAACTAGCCAGCAATGTATTCCTCCAGGATGTTAGCCATTGGGGTCCCCATGTTGCCGATCGAACTGCAGTATAAAGTCCAGTATACCTCTAACAATGTGCACGTGTCCAGCATATCAGTAAGCATGTCGCAGTCCCTCTACCCTCTGCTTTCTAAGAGCAACTGAGCAGAGGTTCTGGATAGAGAATGATGATCCGAGGCCAGGTGTGGTGGTGCCTGCCTTTAATCTTAGCACTTGGTCTCTAGGTTCAAGGCCAGCATGGTCTTCATAATGAGAACCTGTCCCCAGAACAAAACAAAAGAACAAGTGAAGATGCATCGTATTGGCCAGTTGACAGTGTTCTGACTGGTTTGCTGGCTCTCCATTCATGTGGTTGTAAGCACGGTGGAGGGTGCTCAGGTGTTCTGAAGTGTTCTAGATCAGCAGACATAGCTTACACAGCTGAGACAGGGCCATCATTTTAAGATGTGCTGCTGTGTTTTCTAATATGTGAAATTATTTTTTTTTCAATTTTACCACGACCCTTTTCTAAACTGTGGTTTATTTCAGTTTATTCTAGGTTCAGATTGTTTTTACTCTTTAAAGATAAAGTCTCATGTATACCTGATCAGCCTTAAACTGGTTGTGTTACTAACGATGATCTTGAATTCTTGATCCTCTGCTTTCAACACTTCAGTGCTGGCTTTACAGGTGTACACCATCATGTCTGGCTTTAATTTGTATACTTTTAAAGAGACCACAGTGTAATAAAATATACTAACCCTTTTTTGTATTTTGTTTGTTTTTAAAGTTGAAGAAAGTCTAGAAGATACTCTTTCTGTGAACCAAGTTAAACAAGAACCCAAATAGTCAACACTGTCTATAGGACCAAAAACTTTTTTTGACCGTAAAAAATTATGTGCTGCATAAAATGCTTAAAGCTTTTCAAATCCTCCAGCTCTGGTTCTGATGTCTTCAAAGGTGAAGATTGATGGGCATGGCATGCATGTCGATCATTGGACCAGAACACAGGGATGAGCAGCTCTGACTTAAAACTTGAACATTTGTTGTCCCTTCCATATTTGTGTTTCTCTTAAGAAGTATCTTGCTTTAATTTGTATTCCTATATATTTTTTTAATTATCCAGTAAGACAAGTGTTAAAAGATCATCGGAACTTCACAGTAATTTATTGTGAACAAAAATACTTAAGTCACTCATTGAAATACCTAGTATTGGTTCTTATAAGACAAAAAAGGCCAACAGTCAGAGTGTGTGAGTATGTAGGTCATGTGTTGTGTGCTCAGTAATTTAAAATTCTGTGGAGAGTTTCAATTAGCTAACAGGTAAGAGAATTTGTTATGTGTCTTATTTTAAAAGATAAAGCAATAGACTTATATGAAAGCACAGTGCTGCCACTCGCATTCCTATAGATTTGCAAAGTGGCCCACAGCCACCTATCCCATTCCTATACATTTTCGTAGTAGCCGACAGTCACCAGTCATATCCTTGTAGGTTTGCATAGTAGCACACAGCCATCATTCACACTTCTGTACATTTGCATAGTAGTACACAGCCATCAATCACACTTCTGTAGATTTGCATAGTAGCATACAGCCATCAATCACACTTCTGTAGATTTGCATAGTAGCACACATCCACCAATCACATCTCTGTAGATTTGCATAGTATCACACATCCACCAATCATATCCCTGTAGATTTGCATAGTACCACACAGCTGCCAATCACATCCATGTAAATTTTCATAGTAGCACATACATAGCCAGTAGTCACATCCCTGGATACTGCATTTGTGGTTTATTCTCTCGGCTTTATAACTTTTAAGTATAAATGAATGGTACTAATGGTCTCCTGTCAGAAAGTTAAATGACTTGGTAAATATTGAAAAGTTTAAATTGAATTAATCAGATTCATAACACAAGTAAATGAATTTTATATGTGATTAGAAGTAAATCCCTATTTAGGAATAGAAAGATGAAAAATTCAGAGAATGTGGGAAATATTATAATTCTCTACTGTTTATAGATCAGTTAAGGGAGCTTTGTGTGACCAAAATTTTGTTGTTTTTTAAACATTCAGTTTTTGGCTAGAAAATAATTGAAGTGATATTTACATTTTTTCTATACTAGAGTTCTTACTGAATTGATAGTATTACAATTTAACTATTTCAAGGTAAGTATATATATATAGTTTAAAATTTAGTCCATATTTAAAACTTGAAAATGTTCAATCTGATATTTGCTTATTAAATATGTATATTTACATCTAGTACCAAATAACTAATAATCAGTACATTCATCATAAGTTCTTTTTTTTGAAAGATTGTGTAGCTAGAAATTTCAAATGTAACTGTCATGAAATGAACTGAGCTAAACGCAGTGGTGCTCATCTGTGATCCCAGTACTCAGGAGGCAGAGACAGGCCATTCTCTGTGAGCTCAAGACCAACCTGGACTACATAGACAGATCCTACTAAGAAAGAAAGAAAGAAAGAAAGAAAGAAAGAAAGAAAGAAAGAAAGAAGGAATCAACCTATATTCATTTATGAGCGTATTTAAATTTTAATTTTTTACTAAAATAAGAATTTCAAGTGGATATTAAAGTTTACTATTCAAAGCATGAACAGTATACTATGAAATTTGACCTCAGTACTTTACATGGGTATCCATCACCTTTGGCTTTTCTGTTCAGTCTCCCATTCTCATTCATGTTTTAGGTACATGGCCTGTATCTAAGTATAAAATACTGTTATTTAGAAGTATATATATATATATATATATATATATATATATATATATAGAGAGAGAGAGAGAGAGAGAGAGAGAGAGAGTGTTTTGGTGAGGTTTAAACAGTGTAGACCTTCCAGAGAAAGTATGTTTAGGAGGTGAGTCATGATATTAAAGACTTGTCACACTTTCAGTTATCCTCTGAGTTTCATGCTCTCCACTGAGGATGTGAGCTCTCAACTCCCTGATCTGCTTCCACGCTTCTCAGGCTTGATGGACTCATGCAGCTGGACCAGTAAGACCATAGAAACCCTTTATTCTGTAAGTTAGTTATTTTCATTGTGCTATGTTGTCATGTCAAGAGATAGTACCTAACAACCCCTCCATCCCTCCTAACTTACAGTCAGGCCTTCTGCTTCTTGTACATGTAGATGGCAGAGGCACCGATTACCAGTAGCATTTTGGGTACAAGGAACAGAACTACAAGGATTTCAGCAGTATCTTATGTCTTCAGTTCTGGAAATCAAGTGGTAGGAGGAACCATTAGAGAGGACACAAGGAGTTTATCATCAGAGATCTTTACCTGGGTCATTTATGCACCCAAGCCCACCAAAATTGCTAGAATCAAGACCAAGAAATAAGACTTCAGACCTCTGTAAGGAAGTTCAAAGTGAATGTCCTGATGCCTATGTTGGTGATTGGGGAACATCTACATGGAGACCAACTCCAGGACAATGATTGGGGAACATCTACATGGAGACCAACTCCAGGACTATGATTGGGGAACATCTACATGGAGACCAACTCCAGGACTGTGATTGGAGATCATTTACATGGAGACAAACTCCAGGACTGTGATTGGGGATCATCTACATGGAGACCAACTCCAGGACTGTGATTGGGGATCATCTACATGGAGACCAACTACAGGACTGTGATTGGAGATCATCTACATGGAGACCAACTCTACTACTGACCTCCATGGGTTCCATGGTTGATTAGGTCTTATGGGAAGCCCTGTTCTAGCCTTTCCAAGAGGTTTAATTTTCCTTATATTTTGCAAAAAATCGCCTTGGTTTCTTACTGTCTGTAAATGTCAGTACTTTATCATTATTCATCTCTCTGAAGTTTTTGAAAAAATTAGTGGCTTCTGCCATTGTTTGACAATTTTGAATTGGTCCTGCTAAACTCATTCTGAGGTGTGGTGGCACTTCCTTAATTATAATTGTGGAATTAGTGGAGCTGCCTGTGGTGTGTTTGTTTCATTGTCTATGAAATACAATATGCCTAATTTTCTTGCTAGCTTTATACCTTCCTGGTATGTCATCCATTTACCTGCTGCTTCAAACTGCATAAGAGCCATAGTAGGGAATGCATGTCTCCAAGCTGCTGTAGTCCAGTCTAAGCAGGGGTGGGTATCACCCTGGCTTACATTCAAACAATGCTCTAGAGCTTCTGCTATACTCGGATTTTCTACTATATTACAGATTTTTCTCATTTCATGTTCTGTCAACATAACTGTGTCTGCACCTTTTCCCCACAGATTCACTATCCATGTGGCATCTTTCATGCCATTTTGGGCATATTCTTGTCTTAACTCACTTAACTTCCCTGGAGTAAATGGTCTTAGCTCCTCTACCCATTCACCTCTGTGCGGTGCAATATCTTCTATATTTGGTAAATCCACTGATAGGGGTACCCACCATGACTGTCCTTTTAATTTTGCCAATAAAGGAGTCTTTTTTTGTTAGTGTACTTACTGGAAAAGAGGGAATGGCTTCAGACTGGCTGACTGGCCAGGTCTGCCCTATGTCTGGTCATATTCAAGGCTAGCCTTTTCCCATTAATCTATCTTTATCAATGTCTTGTATTGTTTTTACCAATATTGCTGGTACTTCTTTCTTGGGGGCCCTATCTAGAATTGGATTTAGCAACTGTGGATCTGTTGATTCCATTTTTGTGTCTGTTGGTTTCATATACCCTATCTTGTCTTTTGTTATTTTGGCTGTATCACACCATTTTTGTTCTACCTCTGTTTCTGGTTCTTTTCCTGTTACTGGTGTTACCTTGAGTTTCCTCAATTTTTGGGTTAACTTGTTCATTTTAATAGGTCCTATCTGCCAACCAATACAAAGTATATATGAGTAGTACATTTTCAGTCTCAAAGTTTTTTTTAAAAGTGTGTACCAAGTAAAAATGTTAGAACAAATAGCTAATAGCAGAAAGAGAGCAGAAAATCACCAAATGGGTCAGATCCAACATCTATCAGATAAGATGTAGTAAGGCTGACTGAGAGAGCAAACAGTAATGACACCATTGAGATAGACATTTGCCACATCCAACAGAAACTAGTGAGGTAATTCCATCTAAACAATCAGGCTGGGGTTCCGGACTGAGGGATGGGCAGAGCACTTTGGTCCCTTCATGGACAGGCTTCTTGTTCCCACAGCAGACCCTTTGATACTGTGAGGATGAATAACAGTGCCCTGTTTCAGAAACAGTTTACACTCTAAGGGAGGACATTTGAAATGAATCTCTAAGGGAGGATGGTGAAAGGAGTCTTTCCTTACTCCCAAAGACTGCAATCAACAACAAAAAACAGAGCCGGGCAGTGGTGGCACACGCCTTTAATCCCAGCACTCGGGAGGCAGAGGCAGGCAGATCTCTGTGAGTTCGTGGCCAGCCTGGTCTACAAGAGCTAGTTCCAGGACATGCTTCAAAGCTACCGAAAATCCCTGTCTCAAAAACCAAAAAAAAGCACACGACAACACTATTGTAATTTATCTAGGGAGAACCCAAGTACCGGGCAGCAGGTGAGTAGTTGGCTAAACCAGGATCTGACTTAAGAAAAGAAGCCAACACTTCTGGATTCGTCAGTTGAACCCATAGGAAACATAGATAATTTTAAACACCCTTCTCAAATTTGACTAAAATACAAAGGAAATGAAAGGTTTTCATACCTAAGTCACTTGCTGCAGTCACATCTGGTGTCTGTTTTGTGTTTTAGTGTATGAAATTTGGGGCTCTAAGTGCCACTCAGAAACTTTCTATATGCCAGATCCTTAGCTTGCTAAAAGAAATCATATTCAGATGTGTCCAACCTTTTGTAATTGCACAGTGCTATCTATCCTCTACAGATTAATGTTCAAGAACCACACGATTGACTCTCACACACCTCTCCCAATTAGTTAAACAATCATGAACTTATTTGTAGGTTAGCAGTTTTATGACAGACTACGTTTGCGTTGTTTTGAGCCTTTATGGATGCTACAACCTGCAGGTTTAGAAGTTCTAAAAAAGAATTAAAAAGTATGCTCCAAGTTTGTAGACAGTGTCTTCTAGAGAGTAAGCCATACATTAGTGGACAAATCTCATAAGATCATTTGCACCCACCCTTGCTTGCTCAGGCAAGGTGCTGCTAGTCAGCGAGCCCTTCAGATGTGTCCATTTCCTGCATTTGAGGTTGAGTTTGGCCCATTTGATGCTAACTGACTTGAGCAAGTTGTTTAATTGCTAAGGGTTTCAGCATCTTCATTTGTAAAATGAAGATAACATTTGCCCCAGTAGGTTATACTAACAAACAGCATTACTTGTTGGTACCTTTTTAAAGCAGATCCAGTGCATTTGCTATGAGTTGTCTGCACATTTACAGCGTGACTTTACTTCGAAATGGTAACAGCTTCCTGGCAGTGGTAGAATCATATGCTTAAGGAGTCTTTCTTCCTCAGCTGGAAGGAAAAGGGGTTTTCTAGGGTTTGAGTGTTCCATACATTCCCGAGTTGAAAACTTCATCCCCAGCACGGCCGTACTGAGACCTGGACAGAGGCAGAGAAGACTGATTTGATCAAGAGAGCTCTGCCCTCAAGAATACTCTTTCAGGGGGTGGATTTACCAAAAAATGAAGGAGTGCCCTCACTGCCTGCCTCACCTTTGACCACTCCTGACCTTTTGCCCTGGCAGTGAGGTGATACAATACGAAGACTCTCCTGAGATGCTTTTGAAATTTCCAGTGTGTAAAACTATGAACTGAGTGGATATCTGCTCTTTATAAATTACCCAATCTGTAGTTTCCTGGTACAGCTGCGGAGAGCACTCTAAGAGTACCAGCAATGGTGTAACTGAGGTTTGCCTCTGGTAGTGTTTATTGTCACATATGTAAATAATCCTCAGGTTTGCTTTGTTTTTACAGATTTATGAAAAGTGACCTTATTGTGAGCTTAGATATTTCTATATTTAGTTGCATCCTAAGAATGTGTCATCAGAAATTGATGTATTAGATCTATAAGAAAATACTCACTCTGTGACCATGGTATAACCCAGAAGATTGATATGAACAGCCATTAAGTGAAGAATATTTTAATATTTTTCCACAAGGTCCTTTCCTCTATTTACATGATATGAAATATTTCCATAAAAATTTCACAACCACCCTTTTATTATATTTTCAATGACTATACCCCCTGTTTCCTATCCCTCTTCCTTAGAGGTAAATTGAAAAAAGAAGTCTCGATATTGAAACAGCATGCAATTAACTTTGCAAAGGAATGGTTTCCATCTGTCTGTAGATGTGTGAGCTGTGTGGATTCAGTGAGTGTAAGGCTGACAGGGGTGAGGAGTCACTCTAGTTCTCCCAGTTCTGCACAGATAAAGCCAAGCAGCAGGGGCTGCTTCTCCCAATCACCTGCTGGACTCTTAATCCTGGGTCAATGGGGGGGGCAGTTGGAGCCTTTGGGGACGTGTTTAGGTCTTGGAGTGGAGACCTTGTAAATGCTATTAGGGGCCTCATAAAATAATCACGTGAGAGGGCCATTTAGGAACCAGGACTGAGGTCCTCAGGACACAGCAAATATGCAGGCATTTGCACTTGAATGACCCAGCCTTCAGATCTTTGAGAAATGCATGTACACACACACACACACACACACACACACACACACACACCACCCAGTTATGATATTTTATTAAAGCATTCCTAATGGTCTGAGAGAAAGAGAAACCTGCACCACAGAGTGAGAATGTTGCTTTAACCAGAACCCCAAAGCCTAAGAGTGGTTTTGAGACTGGGTTAATACGTAGACATAGGACAAGGCTTTACGCTATTGTGAACAGCATACCTCTCCACAGACAGACCACTGAGGGAAGCTCTAACATGGTGCCCAGACTCACATAGACGGAGAAAGGCACAAGGAATCAATCACCTTAGAGACTGTCCAAATGCTGGTGATAAGACTGTGGGCAGAAACATAGATGGTAGAAGCTGTGCAGGTGAGGAGCACATTACTGGGAACTAGAAAAGGTTCTGTCACACAGTCAATGACCTTGACTGTATTGTTCCTGTGTTCCATTGTTTTCTGAGTATTAGCCTTCAGAGTTATAAAGGATATTTGCATGAAGATGTTTCTAAAACGGTTCAGGTTTCTCCTGAATGTCTATAGTAAAATGCCAAAAGATAGAGAAACACTCAAAGACAGAGTTCTTAATTAGAATATGACATGGGTTCTTAGCTTAATAGTACAAAAAATGAGAAAAGTGTGGTCAGTCAGCTGTCCAATGCTGAGATTATTAGTAAGTGTGGGCTAGTGGCTTTTTAGAAATGACCTTACACACTTCTCAGGGATGCTCACCATTGCCACACACATCATACCTCAAGCAGCCAGGGCATTACAATTGTTTCAAAGGAAGAGGCCTGAACCTTTCTTCCCAGCCCTCCTCAATCTCATCATTGCTCAGCTCACTGAACTGGTCTAGAGTTTCTGCATTGCTTCAGGCATAGCTCCAAGGAGCTCTGGGAGTGGTGGTGGAAGCTTCTTCTAGCTCCTGGGGGTCAATGCAGATGCCTCCTGCTAGAAGCTTTCAGCAGATCCCCTTGTGAGCCACAGAACCCACCCAGGAGGCCACCTTGGGATTTACTTAGCTTTCAGATTAATAGATGAACAAACAAAAATGAACTTCTACTCCAAGATGGCTGTAGGTACATGACCAAGGAATAAAGTTTCTTCTGAGGTGGGACTACGACCTGAAACTTCCTTTGGAGACAGGGATGCCCAGTGACACCAAGGCAGCATTCCACCTAGCTTCAAAGGCAAGGCCTCTGCTCTATTAAATTCACATGGCAGAGAATTGAGTCAATAAAGGTGAGTGCACTTGGACTTGCTCAGAGTCCATTACTGCTTCCTTCACTCATACTGCTCCTGTGCTGGGATGTCCTGTTCTGTCCATCTTGGTTTGATTACACCAGTTCCCAGCCAGTGTAATCCCAATTTATCCAAGAACAGATGGTGACTGATTTAAATGGTTTTCAGATTGAACTTTAACTTTTAAGTTAGGTTGATGCTGAAACATATAAAGATTTGGGGACTTTTTTTATTGGAATGAATCTATTTTACAAAATGAGAGTGACATAAATTTGAGACACTTAAGCCAAAAGTATTATGGTTTGAATACTTGTTGTCTACATGAAAATGTGTGTGATTGTGATTGTGTATATTTTATTATTTATTCACATATAATTCATACCCCACTTGCCTCAAACATGAGTATTCCAACAAAGAAAACCTCACAGTAGGATAGAACTGATTGTCATTGATGGCATAGTAATAAAGTATGCTAATGAATAACCCATGGCATTTCCTTCTTTGTCAGGGTGACTGAGGCCTCAAGCACTACTGAAGGTTATCCCAACCTGGATGACCCAAGGCTTGGGATTGTGTACATTGACCTTCAAGGAAGTCACAGAGTGAGGTAGAGTCTTTTGTGGGTGACAAGGTTTTTGGGGAAAAGTCTAAGTAAGTAATATTTGTACATTTAGAAAACAGGCCTTTAACTACTTACGTTACCCAAGAACATGGCATAAAGCTGGCCGTGTGCAACCTAGGAGTAGGGAACCCTTACCAGAGACAGATGATATCACTAATTAATTATGGGCTTCTCCACCTCCATAAGTGATTAGTGAATTTCAGTTCTTTCCAACCAAAAAAACTGGCATATTTTTTAAAAAGATTTTTATTTATTATGTATACAGGGTTCTTCCTGCATATATCTTACAGTACAGAAGAGAACACTAGATTTTATTACAGATGGTTGTGAGACACCATGTGGTTGCTGGGAATTGAACTCAGGACCTCTGGAAGAGCAGCCAGTGTTCTTTGCCTCTGAGTCATCTCTCCATTCCCCCTGATGGTATATTTTTGCAGAAATTCAAATATAGTGAGATACCATGTGGTGCTTAGAGGATATACACAATACCATAATGTTTTAATAGTTGTCTATTTTAATGTATAATTGATATATATATATCATATATATATGAGTGTATGTTTGTGTGTGTAGGTACAGGTTTGCTATGGTTTGCATGTGATCACACCAAGTTAATAGGCTTTCTGTACCCAATAATAGATTTCTTCGCCAAAGCATTAAGACAGATCAAGCCAAATTAAAAAGTAAAATACCAGATTTTTGCTGAGCAAAGCAACTCCCTGGTGACTCTTTCAGCCCCCAAAGATTGTGCCCAATTATGCTACCTGTTAGTCAGGGTCTTGTGATGTTGGCAACTTCAATCTTTGGGGGCAGAGCCAAAAACATCAAGAATGTAGAACTGAGCTTTTGACATCTTCCTTTGGAAGGTCTCTTTCTCTGAGTTAGAGACAGTAGAGAGAGAAAGATAGAGATAGAGAGAGAGAGAACTGAACATTAAGGACTTCTCAGGAGTCTGTTCTTTCCTTCCACCTTGTTCAGAGTCAGGGTGTCTCTTGTGCTTTCTGGCTGATGCTCTGTATACACCAGGTAACACATTTTGGAGCTTCTGGGTTTTTCTTTCTCTACCCACTTTCCATCACTAGGGGCACTGGGATTGCATCGCTCCATATCTGTCTTTCTATGTGTGTTCTGAGGATCAAACTCTCTGACCTATCTTCCCAGCCCATGTCTAACATGTTTAAACCTCGATTTCATGGATATTAAGCATTCATATACATTTTTCTTAAGGAACATAACTAAAAGAGACAGTCAACAATACTAGACAAATACTACCATTAGCATGAAAATTTGCATAATGGTTCAGTGATTGACTAGATTTTTGAGACTGTACACTCTACACAGGGATGGATGCCTGTCACAGTACAATAAAAACCAAAAAGCACATTGGCAGGTGTGAGTCACATCTAGACTCTTGTTCTTTACACCTTGGTATTCCAAAGAAATGCCTGCCTCTCAGATCCTGCTTCAGCTGTTCTGCTGGAACTGGAGATGATGAGAGGCAAGCTGGGTACCAAATCAACCAGGTCTTATTTGCCAGGTTTGAAGAAACAGATATTTATTGATGTTAGATGTTCATATCCTCCCACTCAAGTGAGCTTCCCAGAGAGGTTTTTATTTTATTTTTTCGAGATAGGGTGTCTCTGTGGCTTTGGAGCCTGTCCTGGAACTAGCTCTGTAGACCAGGCTGGTCTCTAACTCACAGTGATCCACCTGCATCTGCCTCCCTAGGGATGGGATTAAAGGCGTGTGCCACCATCGCCCTGCAAGAGTTTTATGTTAAGAGATTTTCAGTGTTCCATTCCTGAGTGCTGACAGTTCTGTGCACAGAAAGAGTCCCTTAAATGGTCCTCCACTTTTCCCTGAAGCAAAGTCTGCAGTGAGTGTGTGTAGACTGTGAGCATCCCAAGTGCTGTCACTGGGCTCTGGGAGCCTCAGGCTGTATTTGCCAGGCCTGAATTTCAGGTGGAGCAGGTTTGTAATTACTTGAGTTAGGTCTTTACTGTGGGCTTCTGAGTCTGTATTGTTTCAGGGAGAGACTCTGTTATGGGGCCATGCCTAATACATGCTTAGAGAACCCTGCTAAACGTTTCATATGCTCTCTTCTTGGCACTTGAACTTCTGAGAAGCCCTTGTAGAAACACATAAATGAAGGGTTGGAGGAACAGAAAGCAGGCTGCTGAAGGGAGAACAAACAGAATAAATGCTGCCTCAGTAATAAGAACCCAGGGGAGATTCTTCCAGTAGCTGATAACTGGGAGTTGGTTTCTAGCTCCATACCCCCCTGCAGGGAACAGTCTACACTTTGAGAAAAGCAGTACAATAACCTAGGTTTAGAGTCACGTTTTGAATACCAACCTTGAGTTTTGTAGACAGGAGTGCTTACACAGATCTTTTCTTTTCTTTTTTTCTTTTCTTTCTTTTGGATTTTCAAGGCAGGATTTCTCTGTGTAACAGCTCTAGCTGTCTTTGAACTAGCTCTTGTAGACTAGGCTGGCCTTGAACTCACAGAGATCTGCCTTCCTCTGCCTCCTGAGTGCTGGAATTAAAGACGTGCATTACCACCGCCCCAGCTACAGATGATTTCTATTAAGTCCCATTTTCCATATTTCTGATTATGCTTGCAGGCAAAGTGGTACATACATAGAAATGAACAGAATTAGCAAATAACCCCATATTCCTTGAGAAGCCTCATCAGAGGCTCTCTTTCCAACCTAGTCATTTCTTTAATACATGTATATTGATATGCCTGCTTATCCCCTGCAGAGCCTAGTTATTCCCAAAAAGTTGATATTAAGATAGTAGGAAAAAATGATGCAGATACTTTTTATTTTTATTATTTTTTACTCTTTTTTTCTCTTTGTTTTTCGAGACAGGGTTTCTCTGTGGTTTTGGAATTTTTATTATTTTTTTATTAAAAATTTCTGCCTCCTCCCCGCCTCTCTTTTTCTTCCCCCTTCCCCCACACCACATGACCCATTCCCCTCCCCCTCCCTCTCCAGTCCAAAGAGCAGTCAGGGTTCCCTGCCCTGTGGGCAGTCCAAAATCCTTCCCCCTCCATCCAGGTCTAGGAAGGTGAGCATCTAAACAGGCTAGGCTCCCACAAAGCCAGTACATGCAGTAGGATCAAAATTCAGTGCCATTGTCCTTGGCTTCTCAGCAGCCCTCATTGTCCACCATATTCAGAAACTCCGGTTTTATCCCATGCTTCTTCAGTCCCAGTCCAGCTGGCCTCGGTGAGCTCACAATAGATACTTTTTTTTTGTTTTTTTGAGACAGGGTTCTCTGTGGCTTTGGAGCCTGTCCTGGAACTAGCTCTGTAGACCACGCTGGTCTCGAACTCACAGAGATCCACCTGACTCTGCCTCTGGAGTGCTGGGATTAAAGGCATGCACCACCATTGCCTTGCCCCAATAGATACTTTTTAAAAATTTAGAATAGAAATCATTTTTTTCCATCCTTAATCTATGAATGAAGCCAGTTGTCAAGGTGTATATTTTGCCACTAATCATTAAAGGGTCCATGGTTTATTAGGTGTATATTTTGCTACTAATCATTAAAGGGTCCATTTATTATATAAATAAATATATCTATATCTATATTTCTATATCTATCTATCTATCTATCTATCTATCTATCAATCTATCTATCTATAGGCAATTTTTTTTGTGGAACAGTCTCACTGGGTGTCCCAGATCAGTATCCAACCATAAATCTTTCTGCTTCATCTTCCTATGTAGCTACGAATCAGGTACTCTGCTACCTAATTTTGTATGTCATTGTATGTCCTTTGCCAGTGAGTACTGACTGCTCAAGTGCAGGATAACTTTTGACTCAGCTACACTTTGGAATGTTTATTACATTTGTTATCTAGTGACTGCATATTAAACTAAGTCAGGAAAGAGAAGGGATCATCCTGAGTATTTCCCAGATAACAGTCATTTTAAAAGAAAGGTCTAGGACCCAAAGAAACATTAAACAAAAATAAAGCTAGGGCCCAGAGGTTGTTCATTCATCAGCTGACAACTGTGCTTTAAAAAAAAGTAAAATAGAATTTTTAGGTTATCCTTTGATCAAATAAAGTTATCATCTGTAATATAAATCTCTTTCATGCTGTCAGTTTATAGGTTATTTTCAAATTGGCTGTCAGTCACGCATCCAGCTCAGAGGAGCAGGGAGCTTATCCTTTTCAATATCTTTCTTAAGACTTTATTATGTTATTGTCCATTGATGAAATGGGTGACTGGTGGGAGGGAGATTAGTCTCAACATGTGCACATGTATGTCAGGTTCCAAACTGCTCAGAATTTGTAACCAAACATTTCTTCCAAATTTTGAGAATGTTAAATAATTGTATGTTTACTTTGTTAAGGGTTGCACATTTACCCAATGTATATCCATGGGATTCTTCAAAATCAAAAGTGATAAGAGATTATAGTATGAGACTTACAATTTTCCACTAGACAGATGAGATAGTAGTTGAATTGAAAGTATATTGAATTTTTTAAATTTAAGGAATGTAGTTCCCATTATTACTTGGTTCATCAAAAAACAGTAAATAATATGTACAAAATTGAAATCCATAGGTAGTTAAATTTTCCACAGTAATTAATTTGTATACAAGATTATAGAGAATAAAGTGAACGGATATTTTGATCAGTCATAAGATTTTTTTTGTTGTTTTGTTTTCCTAGACAGGGTTTCTCTGTGGCTTTGAAGCCTGTTCTGGAACTAGCTCTTGTAGACCAGGCTGGTCTCGAACTCACAGAGATCTGCCTGCCTCTGCCTCCTGAGTGCTGGGATTAAAGGCGTATGCCACCATCGCGTGGCTCGGTCACAAGATTTTTACAGTAAACACATGCACGTAAAATATTTGACAAATAAAATGTTAATTATAAAACTTGGTTGTAATAGCTGCAAGTTATTTATTGTGACATGAAATGGATATCAGCAGGAGCAGGGAAATTGATGTCAGGTGAATGTGGAATCTCCGTGGTATGTGCTTGATCCCAAATGAAGTGCTTGGAAAAGCAAAAAAGCTATTGTGATGTGGGCACACATCCCTTGACAAAGCCCAATTATTTCTAAAAGTTGATATTAAGTCAGTGGAGGGAAAAGTTCACACCAATTAAAATACAGCAGATTTTAATGCACACATGTGTACTGGGGACTGAATGTGTGTCCCCTGCAAGAGCAGCAAGTGCTCTTCTGGCTTGAGCATGCTCTCCAGCCTTAGCTGACTGAATCTTACAGGATGTTTCCTCTTTCACAGTTGTCCTTGCTGACATCTCAGCTCCGATTTAGACACCCAGCAATTGTACCCCACAATATTTTGTACTGTTTTGTTTGAATGCCGTAAAATTTTCATAGATTTCATGACAGGTATTTCAATGTGGGTGCTTAGCAAAATATTGCTATGCCTAGATGTTACAGTAGATAGTGTTTTCTCATAAATGAAGTTGGTTTTGAGAGTCTGAAATTATTTCACAAGGGCCGAAGTCTCTTCTAAGGAACAGAGTATATGCTCATACGAACAGCTATATGCAGCTGAGTCATCTCTGGTTTTCACTCATGTCCTTGTACTTGCTACCTAAAAGATTCCATGACAATCTGTCATCCTTTTCCTCACAAGCTCCTGTCCTCAGAAAAACCCTTATTATAGCTGCTGTGATTTGGTAAGTTAGCACCCTCTTCCTCCCTTGTGAAGCCCTACAAAGTCCACAGCTTGTCAGTTTTCTACATAGCTGTGTCTGCTTTGGAAAAGAAACATTTTTGGGGGCGTGTTATCTAGTGTATTAACATGTATGTTCATGTTACAGGGATTTAATCCATACATTTCAAAACTTAACTGTGGGAAAAGCAACGCATCGTAATATGAAATAAATCTACTGAAATGACTACGGCTTATTCCAACACATAATGGAGCTTCACTTGCCCTATTTGGTGGGATGAAGTGAGTTCCATAGGGAACACTGCCAGATTATAAAGGAATATTTATAGTCCCATTTTTGATAGCTACATTTTCATTAAAAATGGCTCTTATATTTATGGAAAGTTTTCATATCATAGCAAAATATGGCCAATGGGAGTTAACATTTTCTTAATGACTTTAGGGTCTTTATCATAAAAATCAGTTGTTCTGCTCTCTGTTACCCTTAGGACTTCTGACCTCTGCGCTCTTCTAGAAAATATTACAGAGAGGTGAGGTTGAACTATGATTTTCATATTAGGATTGCTGTTTTTCTTTGTCAGCATACATTTTTTACTTGGCTAACATCACAGTTTTAGGAAGACTGGAGACAGTGTGAATGAGTTGGAATCAGAGAACACCCTCGGAGTCCTGTTCCCAGACATCTTTGAGTTACTGCTTCATCGTCAGCTTTTGAATTATTTTCATCAGAGTTCTCTGCTTTTGTACTATTCAAGTGCATACCGTGGGGACGGGTTGCAGTGTTTGTGTACTATCCTCAAGAATTGGCTAAAAAAGCCTTTCAGGGATGGGACAAAAGTAGCCTCTGTGGCATGGATCTGCAAGCTTGTTTGGCAGTCACGGAAAAGGGAGCAATGCTTTGGAAACTCTGGGGGATGCCTCCCATTACCGCGGTCAGCCCTGATGGAATGTAGTCCCAGGGGCCAAGGCTCTGTAACTTTTACTGGTACTGCGTATTTGGGTCTGACTGGGCAGCAGTTAGAAGGTAAATGGCAGGAAAAAAATAAGAGAAGTTGGTAAAGGGCAGACTGATAATGTTTCCTCAGGTGAGAGGGAGCCTGTGCTGTCACTGCCTATATAAGCCACCAAGTGTCCTGGAAACAGTTAACAACAGACAAAATTCCTGCATTTCAGTTAAGGGGGAGGAACATCAAGGTCATTTTCTGCATTTGAACATATGAAAAAAAAATAAGTACCTCTATAAAATATGGATGAAGCGTCAATCAAAGCTGCTTTTTTCCCCCTGTGTGCTATGGTAATACCAGCTATATGGCTCAGTTGCCCTTTATTTTTAAACACAACTAGAACTAGTACATTGGCAGCTCTTCTCCTCCCTTCTTTTTTTTTGTTTTTTTTTTTGTTTTTGTTTTTTGTTTTTTGAGATAGGGTGGCTTTGGAGCCTGTCCTGGAACTAGCTCTGTAGACCAGGCTGGTCTCAAACTCACAGGGATCTGCCTGCCTCTGCCTCTGGAGTGCTGGGATTAAAGGCATGAGCCACTATCGTCCAGCTTCCCCTTCTTTTTCTTCTCCTTCAACCCCCAACTTTAACAAAGACAGAGCCTTCAAACTCTTCATTGTCAGGCTTAAAAATCCTGCTAGGTTAAAAAAATGTTATTGAAAACCTTTCTCCCCTTATAGGCTCATTTTGACAGGAAATCTTTGAGAGGCAGCAGCAGTGAGATGCCCAGAGATTTCATCTCTCTTCTTTTGCTTTAGGAGATGCTGAGCACAAGGCTTCCTATTAGGCAAATAGAAAGAGCAACAAGGCCGGGCGTTGGTGGCGCACGCCTTTAATCCCAGCACTCGGGAGGCAGAGGCAGGCGGATCTCTGTGAGTTCGAGACCAGCCTGGTCTACAAGAGCTAGTTCCAGGACAGGCTCCAAAGCCACAGAGAAACCCTGTCTCGAAAAACCAAAAAAAAAAAAACAAAAAAAAAAAAAAAGAAAGAGCAACAAATTCACCCCCTCACCCCAACAATCATCTTCCCCTGGTGCCTGGGCTGACAGCCTTCTGTGCCCTGGACCGCCAGACAGAGCTGGCCACACCCACTCCCTCCCCCATGCACTGAGGCAGGCTGATCTTCAGCTTCCGGCCTGAGTTTGCGCTCTTTTCCAATTTCCTGCCCCTTTCCCAGTTCCCGCTCTTTTCTGTTTCTGCCTCTCTCCTCATTTCTCCGCTTCCTTTTTCTCTCTCTCTGTCCTCTTCTCCTTCCTCTCTCTCTCTCTCTCTCTCTCTCTCTCTCTCTCTCTCCTCTAAGTCTCTAAGTTGACATCCAATTCTGTCAGTGTGACTTCCACCTCACACCATCATCTAGGTGGGACCAGCCTGCCCGCAACTTGTCTCCCTGCCTGGAACCAGCCACCCCTCAGGGGACCGGCAAGGTCTCTGGCTGGGACTGGCAGCTCCGAAGGGCCTGCTGCCTGCCACCATAGGACCTGCTACCACCATTGGTAAGTACAAAATAAATATTTTATATATCATTATGAAATTTTAGAATACTACAAATGTGGAAACCTCAACATAGGCTATCGGTTGTCTTCTATATGCTACGTAGGCCATGTGGTTATTTACTGATCTTAAATTCCAATCTCAAGGTATGCATGCTGGTATACTCTGTAGGGTGCATCCTTTATGGCAGTTTTGTGTGAATTTTATGGGCATAAAGCTAATAACCCTGCAATTCCTACTCTTCCATGTGTTATATCTATCATACCAGTACAAATAAGCACAATATTCAAAAAGCATATCTTCTAAAAATATTTTTGATATTGCACTGATGCAATAACTTCCTAAGCTCTTGGGTGTATGAATTCTATCCAATTTACTCATTTCTCCAAACCAGTATCCTTCTAGTAATGTAAATGTTCCCCATCTATCATGTCTTATCAGACTTCTGATTAATTCATAATGTGTATAACTTCCTTTACTAAGAAAGCAACTGACTAAACTAGCTAAGATATGAAGCATATGATCAAATGGGTGTTTATTCCCTCTTTCTTTTACTCCATGTTTCATGTGCCAAGCTATATGATTAAGTAAGCATGCCATTAAATCTTGTTTAATACTCATAGTTCCTAAAATATCATTATATTTACTCTTACAAAAATGACATCTATCTCTATCTGTCCCTCTATCTATTCCCATTCTATCAAACACGTCCACAAGTGTAGTCCAGTGTTTGTTATAATAATGCCAAATTACCCTTCTAATACCTCCTTTATCTAGTAGGTCCAAATTCCTTTTAGAGGGTCCATTTCTTCCCATTGTGGCACCTTACAAAGAGTAATGCTATCCTTCTTACTTTTTGTAATCTTGTTTTGGTTATACTGTTGGTGCTGGCTATAATTATTTGCCAACAAAATGCCACCAACAAAAGGTAATGTTTACAATTAAATCTTTTGCGTATACTGTTTTGCTCCCTTTGTTTCTATTGAATGATTGTATATATTCAAACATAATTCTCCTTTTAGAGTTACATCGATTATTGGTACCACCAGGTATATGCTGATTAGGCACAGTGCCAGGCACATGTAAAGTGTCCTGCACTGTGTTTTCCATGAGGGCCATTTGCATCCCATTCCTCATGCAAGATCTTCCAACCTCACCAATTTTAGGTCAGCTTTACCTTGTGATATCAACGCGTTATTTGCATGCCCTTCTGTTAGTATTTCTGCAGGTAATATTCCCTGTTTTTTTTGGGTTCCTGTAAATGGCATGATGAGGTCTAATTAGTTTGCTATCTTGTACTTCTGGATATTCTATTCTTATATTTTTATGAATGGCTTCCTGTATTGGTGACTGTCTGTTTAGCCTTGGTCTTTGATTTAATTCTATTACTGCTAAATGTAAGGCTTTCCATAGTGGTTGCTCTTTATTCAACAGTTGTGCTTAAATATTTCTATACTTCCTGCTGTTGTAGGTGTATAGGCTTGATGAAATTCCCATAGTATTCCTAATTGTTTGGCCAATCACGTTAATTTTCCTGTAAAATGTGTGCCTTGATCACTCTGTATTATATCTGGGTGTCCATATGCTGCTGTCTATGCTAATATTGTTATTATGCATGTTTTCTGATCTGGTTTATGTCCGTCTTTTGCCATCCCCAGACCTGTACAAATATCGACCATTGTACATGCATGTCTGTTCCTATATTTTGCTAGTGGGCCTATAAAATCTATTTGTACTATTTTATTAAAGTACCATCTAGGTCCCACTGTACCTCTATAATTACATGTAAATCTTTTTGCTTTGTGATGGACAATTATTGCAAAATTTTATTACTGATTTGATTTGGGACCAACTTGATTTTATATTTTGTTGGTCAAACCATTGTTTTAGTGCATGTGTTCCTATGTGTCCCTATTTTTCATGTAATTTTAGAATTTCTTGTGGGTGTACCTCTTTAGTTAGGTCTGGGTTTGAGATTTTAATCCAATCTCGTTTTATCTTTATTTTGTTTCCTTCCTGGGGTATTGTTTTGTAAATTGCCTTTTATTTAATTTGCTGCTGCCATCTTATCTACACTGTCATTATATTTATGCATTTCATCTGTTTTACTTGTATGTGCATCTACATGGAACACTATGATTTTCATCGTTTTTGTTGCTTCTGCCATTTCTATCCATGCTTCTTTGGACCAGATATCTTTGCCTGCTATTTTTAATTATTTTGTTTCCATTTTCCTGACCAAATCGCTATACCATTGGCTACACACCAAGAATCAGTAAATAAATGTATAATGTTCTGTTTTTCTCTTTGAGAGTTGCTATAGCTAGAGCTGCAGTTGTAACTTCTGCATGTTGTGCTGACTTGTTCATACCACTGTTAATATTGTGCCATCTTTGGGTCTATATGTGCTGCTGCTTTCCAATGTATAATACTATTTTATGAGATTGAGGATCCATCTGTAAACCATGCATTTATCATCTTTGGATTATATTTTTCTGTCCCGCACAGCCCTATCGGCTTTGGTATATCAGGGGTTTTGGTTATTTCTGGCAATTTTAATGCTGGTTTTTGTAAATTTTGTTCTGAAATGTTAGGTATGTTTTCTTTTTGGGATATCTGGTTATTTTTCAAAAATCCTTGTAAATACCATTTCCATTGTAGGACTTTACCGTCCATTGGTAATCCTGACCATGCTTCTCCTGGTGCCTTAGTCCAGTCCATTATTGGTGTGATTGTTCTTATGATTATCACATTATTTCATAACAATGAATGTACTGTTCTTAATGCCTCATATACTGTCCAAATAGTTTTTTTTTCAAATTAACTAAATTTATTTTCAGATCAGGGAAAGCGTCTACTATAAAAACCTACTGGTGTAATAGTTTTGTTTTTTGTAAAAATATTCCAATTGCCATATCCTTGATAATATAAAATATCCAATATTACTGTATGTTCTGGTTGTATAAATATTAATTTACTAAATTCCTTAACATATTCCTGGCATGTTTTTAATGCCTCTTCCTGTTCTTTTTGCCACATAAAGTCCTCTGATTTTCTTATTATTTTATATAAAGGTTGTCAAGTAAGATGTAAATAAGGAATGTGTTGTCTCCAATACCCAAAGATTCCTATAATATGTTGTACCTCAGTTTTATTTTTTGGTGATTTTAGGGCTTGTATCTTATCAATGACATTGTCTGGTATTTTAGGTCCATCAGTGCTCCAATGGACTCTTAAAAATTTCACTTGTTGCCGGGCAGTGGTGGCGCACGCCTTTAATCCCAGCACTCGGGAGGTAGAGACAGGCGGATATCTGTGAGTTCGAGACCAGCCTGGTCTACAAGAGCTAGTTCCAGGACAGGCTCCAAAACCACAGAGAAACCCTGTCTCGAAAAACCAAAAAAAAAAAAAAAAAATTTCACTTGTTATGCTAAACCTTGTATCTTATCCATATTGATGGTCCATCCATTATCTCTTAAATGTTGGACTAAAATTCTTAATGTTTCTGTAGCATCTTCCTTTAGTTGTGCTATAATTAATACGTCATCTACATATGATAATATTTTACCTTTAATTTCTGGTAATGTTTCTAATATCATCAGTGTTGCATGTGGTATAATTGGACTATTTAAATATCCTTGTGGCAAACTTTTAAATCTATATTTTTTTATTTTGCCACGCAAATGTTGTAATTTCCTGGCTTTCTGGATGCAACGGTATCCCAAAGAACATATCAGTCAAGTCTATTGTTGCTAGCCATTTTGGTGCATATTATCTTATTTGTAGAAAAATATCTTCTACGTATGGTAGATTATCTGGCATTCTGGGGGATTTTTCATTGATCCTCCTGTAATCTACTGTAAATCTGTATTTTCCATTTTGCTTCAGTATGGGCCACACTGGTGAGTTGTAATTAAAAGATTGTGCTTGTTCTATAATGCCCTCTTTTAAAAGAGTCTGGACCGTATCTGAAATTTCAGCCATACCTCCTTTTATGGGGTATTGTGCTGTAAAAGTTGGAGGAATTTTTGGTAATTTTACTGGTTCAATTTTTACTTCTGCTAAATTTACATAGTATTTTTTTATGGACTTGTAATTCAAGAAGAATGGGAATAGTTTACAAATTACTTTAATTCCTAAACTATTTAGTGGTGCAGAAAAACTAGCTACTTCTATCTTTTCTTTTTTGTCTTTTGGTTTTTTGAGACAGGGTTTCTCTGTGGCTTTGGAGCCTGTCCTGGAACTAGCTCTGTAGACCAGGCTGGTCTCGAACTCACAGAGATCCGCCTGCCTCTGCCTCCCAGGTGCTGGGTAGCTACTTCTATCTTATGCTTAACATCATAACATTTAATAATTATTTCTATTACTGGTACTGTTCTTTCTGTATTAACTCCTTGTATTCTAATAAAGTATCTGTAAATTCTGTGTAGATACTTATTTCACTTCCTGTATCTAAAAGCCATTTTGTTGGTACTATTATTCCTTTTTTAACTACTGGCAGGTTTATCACTGGTCTTAGTGGCTGCTGTTCCTGGGTGTGGCATTTTGTCTCTGCCACCTGTTTTTCCACCTGTTTTTTCCCCTTGGTATGGGTATTGATCTGCTCCTGTCTGGTTGCCATCTGTTTTGTTAAATTTTTATGTGAGGACCAGTATTTTCTGGTCCTCTGTTTTACCCTAAAAAAGGTCTCTGTGGGAATGGTTTCCTTCTTTGTTCTACTACAGCGCTCCATGGGTTCCATGGTTCATTAGGTCTTATGGGAAGCCCTGTTCTAGCCTTTCCAAGAGGTTTAATTTTCCTTATATTTTGCAAAATTCATCTTGCTTTCTTACTGACTGGAAATGACAGTACTTTATCATTATCCATCTCTCTGAAGTTTTTGAAAATATTAGTGGCTTCTGCCACTGTTTGGCAATTTTGAATTGGTCCTGCTAAACTCATTCTGAGGTGTGGTGGTGCTTCCTTAATTATTATTTTCTTAAATTGTGGAATTAGTGGAGCTGCCTGTGGTGTGTTTGTTTCATTATCTATGAAATACAATATGCCTAATTTTCTTGCTAGCTGTATACCTTTCTGGTATGTCATCCATTTACCTGCTGCTCCAAACTGGGTAAGATCCATAGTAGGGAATGCATGTCTCCAAGCTGCTGTAATCCAGTCTAATAGGGGGTGGGTATCACCCTGCCTTACCTTGAAACAATGCTCTAGAGCTTCTGCTATACTCGGATTTTCTACTATATTAGGGATTTTTCTCATTTCATGTTCTGTCAACATAACTGTGTCTGCACCTTTTCCCCACAGTTTCACTATCCATGTGGCATCTCATCTTTCATGCCATTTTGGGCATATTCTTGTCTTAACTCACTTAACTCCCCTGGAGTAAATGGTCTTAGCTCCTCTCCCCATTCACCTCTGTGAGGTGCAGTATCTTCTATATTTGGTCCATCCTCTAATAGGGGTACCCACCATGACTGTCCTTTTAATGTCTGCCCTATTTCTGGTCATATTCAAGGCTAGCCTTTTTCCCATTAATCTATCTTTATCAATATCTTATATTGTTTTTACCAATATTGCTGGTACTTCTTTCTTGGGGGCCCTATCTAGAATTGGATTTAGCAACTGTGGATCTGTTAATTTCATTTTTATGTCTGTTGGTTTCATATACCCTATCTTGTCTTTTGTTATTTTTGCTGTATCACACCATTTTTGTTCTACCTCTGTTTCTGGTTCTTTTCCTGTTACTGGTGTTACCTTGAATTTCCTCAATTTTTGGGCTAACTTGTTCATTTTTGTAGGTCCTATCTGCCAACCAATACAAAGTATATATGAGTAGTATATTTTCAGTCTCAAAGTTTTTTTTAAATATTTATT
Source organism: Microtus obscurus (assembly GCA_963919715.1). Lineage (NCBI taxonomy): Eukaryota > Metazoa > Chordata > Mammalia > Rodentia > Cricetidae > Microtus > Microtus obscurus. Next base: position 43,290 of record CAWTZC010000553.1, read on the forward strand.
TATTATTTATACAATATTCTGTCTGTGTATATGCCTGTAGGCCAGAAAAGGGCACCAGACCCCTTTACAGATGCTTGTGAGCTTACCATGTGGTTGCTGGGAATTGAACTCAGGACCTTTGTAAGAGCAGGCAATGCTCTTAACCACTGAGCCATCTCTCCAGCCCCTCAAAGATTTTTTTTAAAGTGTGTACCAAGTAAAAATGTTAGAACAGATAACTAATAGCAGAAAGAGAGCAGAAAATCACCAAATGGGTCAGATCCAACATCTATCAGATAAAATGTAGTAAGCTGACTGAGAGAGCAAACAGTAATGACACCATTGAGATAGACATTTGCCACATCCAACAGAAACTAGTGAGGTAATTCCACCTAAACAATCAGGCTGTGGTTCCAGACCGAGGGATGGGCAGAGCACTTTGGGCCCTTCATGGACAGGCTTCTTGTTCCCACAGCAGACCTTTTGATACTGTGAGGATGAATAACAGTGCCCTGTTTCAGAAACAGTTTACAGTCTAAGGGAGGACATTTGAAATGAACATGCAGGAGGAGGGTGAAAGGAGTCTTTCCTTACTCCCAAAGTCTGCATTCAATGACAAAAACAGAGCCGGGCAGTGGTGGCACACGCCTTTAATTTCAGCACTCGGGAGACAGAGCCAGACAGATCTCTGTGAGTTCATGGCCAGTCTGGTCTACAAGAGCTAGTTCTAGGACAGGCTGCAAAGCTACAGAGAAACCCTGTCTCAAAACCCAAAAAAAAGCACAAGACAACACTATTGTAATTTATCTAGGGAGAACCCAAGTATCGGGGAGCAGGTGAATAGTTGGCTAAACCAGGGATCCGACTTAAAAAAAAGAAGCCAAAACTTCTGGATTCTTCAGTTGAACCCATAGGAAACATAGATAATTTTAAACACCCTTCTCAAATTTGACTAAAACACAAAGGAAATGAAAGATTTTCATACCTAAGTCACTTGCTGCAGTCACATCTGGTGTCTATTTCGTGTTTTAGTATATGAAATTTGGGGCTCTAAGTGTCACTCAGAAACTTTCTATATGCCAGATCCTTAGCTTGCTAAAAGAAATCATATTCAGATGTGTCCAACCTTTTGAAATTGCACAGTGCTATCTATCCTCTACAGATTAATGTTCAAGAACTACACAGTTGACTCTCACACCCCTCTCCCAATTAGTTAAACAATCATGAACTTTTTTGTAGGTTAGCAGTTTCATGACGGACTACGTTTGCATTGTTTTGAGCCTTTATAGATGCTACAACCTGCAGGTTTAGAAGTTCTAAAAAAGAATTAAAAGTATGCTCCAAGTCTGTCACAGTGTCTTCTAGAGAGTAAGCCATACATTAGTGGACAAATCTCATAAGATCATTTGCACCCACCCTTGCTAGCACAGGAAAGGCGCTGCTAGTCAGTGAGCCCTTCAGATGTGTCCATTTTCTGCATTTGAGTTTGAGTTTGGCCCATTTGATGCTGTCTTGAGCAAGTTGTTTAATTGCTAAGGGTTTCAGCATCTTCATTTGTAAAATGAAGATAACATTTGCCCCAGTAAGTTATACTAACAAACAGCATTACTTGTTGGTACCTTTTAAAGCAGATCCAGTGCATTTGCTATGAGTTGTCTGCACATTTATAGTGTGATTTTACTTCGAAATGGTAACAGCTTCCTGGCAGTGGTAGAATCATATGCTTAAGGGAGTCTTTCTTCCTCAGCTGGAAGGAAAAGGGGATGAGACCTGGACAGAGGCAGAGAAGACTTGATTTGATCAAGAGAGCTGTGCCCTCAAGAATACTCTTGCAGGGGGTGGATTTACCAAAATATGAAGGAGTGCCCTCACTGCCTGCCTCACGTTTGACCTCTCCTGACCTTTTGTTCTGGCAGCGAGGTGATACAATACGAAGACTCTCCTGAGATGCTTTTGAAATTTCCAGTGTGCAAAACTATGAACTGAATGGATATCTGCTCTTTATAAATTACCCAATCTGTAGTTTCCTGGTACAGCTGCGGAGAACACTCTAAGAGTACTAGCAATGGTGTAACTAAGGTTTGCCTCTGGTAGTGTTTACCGTCACATATGTAAATAATCCTCAGGTTTGCTTTGTTTTTACGGATTTATGAAAAGTGACCTTATTGTGAACTTAGATAGTTTTATATTTAGTTGTGTCCTAAGAATGTGTCATCAGAAATTGATGTATTAGATCTATAAGAAAATACTCACTCTATGACCCTGGTATAACCCAGAAGATTGATATGAACAGCCATTAAGTAAAGGAATATTTTAATATTTTTTCACACAGTCCTTTCCTCTATTTACATGATATGAGATATTTTCATGAAATTTCACAACCACCCTTTTATTATATTTTCAAAGCCTATACCCTCTGCTTTCTATCCCTCTTCCTTAAAGGTAAATTGAAAAAAGAAGTCTCATTATTGAAACAGCATGCAATTAACCTTTCAAAGGAATGGTTTCCATCTGTCTGTAGGTGTGTGAGTTCCGTGGATTCGGTGAGTGTGAGGCTGACAGGGGTGAGGAGTCACTCTTGTTCTCCAGTTCTCCATGGATAAACCCAAGCAGTGGCTGTGGTGTGACAGGGCTGCTTCTCCCAGTCTCCTGATGGAATCTTAATTTGGGGTCAACGGGGGGGACAGTTGGAGCCTTTGGGGAAGTCTTTAGGTTGTCGGGTAGAGACCTTGAAAACAAACGCTGTTAGGGGCCTCATAAAATAATCACGTGAGAGGGCCATTTATGAACGAGGACTGAGGTCCTCAGGACACAGCAAATATGCAGGCATTTGTACTTGAATGACCCAGCCTTCAGAGCTTTGAGAAATGCATGTAGACACACACACACAAACCACCCAGTTATGATATTTTATTAAAGCATTCCTAATGGTCTGAGAGAAAGAGAAACCTGCACCACAGAGTGAGAATGTTGCTTTAACCAGAACCCCAAAGCCTAAGAGTGGTTTTGAGACTGGGTTAATATGCAGACGTAGGACAAGGTTTTATGCTATTGTGAACAGCATACCTCTCCATGGACAGACCACTGAGGGAAGCTCTAACATGGGCCCAGACTCACATAGACTAAGAAATGTGCACGGAATCAATCACATTAGAGACTGTCCAAATGCTGGTGATAAGACTGTGGGCAGAAATATGGATGGTAGAAGCTGTGCAGGTGAGGAGCACATTACTGGGAACTGGAAAGGTTCTGTCACACAGAGTCAATGAGCTTGACTGCATTGTTCCTGTGTTCCATTGTTTTCTGAGTATTAGCCTTCAGTGTTTGAAAGGGTTGGATATTTGCATGTAGATGTTTCTAAAACGGTTCAGGTTTTTCCTGAATGTCTATAGTAAAATGCAGAAAGATAGAGAAACACTCAAAGACAGAGTTCTTAATTAGAATACGACATGGGCCGGGCGGTGGTGGCGCACGCCTTTAATCCCAGCACTCGGGGAGGCAGAGGCAGGCGGATCTCGTGAGTTCGAGACCAGCCTGGTCTACAAGAGCTAGTTCCAGGACAGGCTCCAAAACCACAGAGAAACCCTGTCTTGAAAAACCAAAAAAAAAAAAAAAAAAAAAAGAAAAAAAATAGAATACGACATGGGTTCTTAGCTTAATAGTACAAAAAAAATGAGAAAAGTCAGCTGTCCAATGCTGAGATTATTAGTAAGTGTGGGCTAGTGGCTTTTCAGAAATGACCTTACACACTTCTCAGGAATGCTCACCATTGCCACACACATCATACCTCAAGCAGCCAGGGCATGACAGTTGTTTCAAAGGGAAGGAGCCTGAACCTTTCTGCCCAGCCCTCCTCAATCTCATACTTGCTCAGCTCACTGTACTGTGCTAGAGTTTCTGCATTGCTTCAGGCATAGCTGCAAAGAGCTCTAGGGGGGAGGGGAAGCTTCTTCTAGCTCCTGGGGTCAATGCAGATGCCTCCCACTAGAAGCTTTCAGCAGATCCCCTGGTGAGCCACAGAACCCACCCAGGAGGCCACCTTGGGATTTATTTAGCTTTCAGATTAATAGATGAATAAAAATGAACTTCTACTCCAAGATGGCTGTAGGTACATGACCAAGGAATAAAGTTTCTACTGAGGTGGGACTACGACCTAAAACTGTCTTGGGAGACAGGGATGCCCAGTGACACCAAGGCAGCCTTTCATCTAGCTTCAAAGGCAAGGCCTCTGCTCTATTGAATTCACATGGCAGAGAATTGAGTCAATAAAGGTGAGTCTGGACTTGGACTTGCTCAGAGTCCATTACACGCTTCTTTCATTCATACTGCTCCAGTGCTGGGATGTCGGGTCGTGTCCATCTTGGTTTGATTACACCAGTTCCCAGTCAGTGTAATCCCTATTTTTCTAAGAACAAATGGTGACTGATTTAGATGGTTTTCAGATTGAACTTTAACTTTTAAGTTAGGTTGATGCTGAAACATATAAAGATTTGGGGACTGTTTTTTTTTATTGGAATGAATCTATTTTACAAAATGAGAGTGACAAATTTGAGACACTTGGGCCAAAAGTATTATGGTTTGAATACTTGTCTACATGAAAATGTGTGTGATTGTGTATATTTTATTATTTATTCACATATAATTCATACCCCACTTGCCTCAAACATGAGTATTCCAACAAAGAAAACCTCACAGTAGGATAGAACTGATTGTCATTGATGGCATAGTAATAAAGTATGCTAATGAATGACCCCTGGCATTTCCTTCTTTGTCAGGGTGACTGAGGCCTCAAGCACTACTGAAGGTTATCCCAACCTGGATGACCCAAGGTTTGGGATTGTGTACATTGACATTCAAGGAAGTCACAGAGTGAGGTAGAGTCTTTTGTGGGTGACAAGGTTTTTGGGGAAAAGTCTAAGTAAGTAATATTTGTACATTTAGAAAACAGGCCTTTAACTACTTAAATTACCCAAGAACATGGCATAAAGCTGGCCATGTGCAACCTAGGAGTAGGGAACCCTTACCAGAGACAGATGATATCACTAATTGATTACGGGCTTCTCCACCTCCATAAGTGATCAGTGAATTTCAGTTCTTTCCAACCAACAAAACTGGCATATTTTTTTAAAAAGATTTTTATTTATTATGTATACAGAGGACACCAGATTTTATTACAGATGGTTGTGAGACACCATGTGGTTGCTGGGAATTGAACTCAGGACCTCTGGAAGAGCAGCCAGTGTTCTTTGCCTCTGAGCCATCTCTCCATTCCCCCGTTGGTATATTTTTGCAGAAATGCAAATACAGTGAGATACCATGTGGTACTTAGAGGATATGGACAATACCGTAATGTTTTAATATCTGTCTATTTTAATGTATAATTGATATATATATGTATGTATATGTATATATACACGAGTGTATGTTTGTGTGTGTGTAGGTACAGGTTTGCTATGGTTTGCATATGATCACACCAAGTTAATAGGCTTTCTGTACCCAATAATAGATTTTTTTGCCAAAGCATTAAGACATATCAAGCCAAATTAAAAAGTAAAATACCAGATTTTTGCTGAGCAAAGCAACTCCCTGGTGACTCCTTCAGCCCCCAAAGATTGTGCCCAATTATGCTACTCGTTAGTCAGGGTCTTGTGATGTTGGCAACTTCAATCTTTGGGGGGAGGAGCCAAAAACATCAAGAATGTGGAACTGAGCTTTTGACATCTTCCTTTGGAAGAAGGTCTCTTTCTCTGAGATAGAGCCAGTAGAGAGAGAAAGAGAGAGAAAGATAGAGATAGAGAGAGAGACCTGAACATTAAGGACTTCTCAGGAGTCTGTTCTTTCCTTTCACATTGTTCAGAGTCAGGGTGTCTGTTGTGCTTTCTGGCTGATGCTCTGTATACACCAGGTAACACATTTTGGAGCTTCTGGGTCTTTCTGTCTCTACCCACTTTCCCTCACTAGGGGCACTGGGATTGCATTGCTCCATAACTGTCTTTCTATGTGTGTTCTGAGGATCAAACTCTCTGACCTATCTTCCCAGCCCATGTCTAACATGTATAAACTATGATTTTATGGATATTAAGCATTCATATACATTTTTCTTAAGGAACATAACTAAAAGAGACAGTCAACAATACTAGACAAATACTACCATTAGCAGGAAAATTTGCATAAAGCTACAATCTACAGGTCCAGGCCTTACCAGCTGCCCCAAGGTCACAGGAAGAGGGTTTTAGAAAGAGGAACTCCTTAGTAATGTACTATGACTTTCAGATACATTGGAGAGATATGTGGTTGAATGATATTTACTTTCTTCTTTAATATAATTTGAATGCTATTTATTGTGGTTCTAGCATTTCAACAATTACGTGTATCAATGTTTTTAAATACTGTAGATGGCATGCTTTCTTTGTTTTAGTATGTGATAGGAAAGAGAGATGCTGGTGTATAGGAAACAGGGCTAAGGACTCCAGGGGAATCTTGTTGAAGCTGTTGCTTCAATGATTTGTGCGGCTGTCCCATAAGCTGGAAACAGTTCTGTGTCTTTGGGTCCTCCGCGAACAAGGCAGGTGATGTATTTTATGTGTTAAAACGCTTTTAAACACATAAGGCTAATTTGTAGAGACTAATTCTCCTGTAAAATCTGGAATTTTTAAAATATAGAAATGCAAATGAAAACAGAGTATAGCTATGTTTAAGTAAACCTTGAAATTGAAATGCATGAGTTTATGTACATTCAAACTTTCTCTTTTCTAATAGTACAAAAGAGTCAGCCTGGGAGCACGCAGCTCCCGCTGCCTGGAGGGCGGGGCCTCCATGAATGGTCCAGCCGCTTGTCAGGCGGCACCACCCTCTTCCTCACCACCTCCCCTTCCCTGTGGTTTGTGGTAACCCAAGAGGGATAGAAGGTGTCCTCCAGGGTCCAGGCTCTGCCAGGTGGCCGCGAGCGTGAATGCCCTCAAGCGTGCGCCTGTGGGAGGCAGCTGCGTTCTTCCCTCAGGGGCCCAGCGCTGGGTAAGGATCCCAAGTCAACCTGGCCTCTTACTGGCCGTGGACCAGGCTCGGGAGCGGGCGAGGTGGCGACGGGAACCCGGGACCCTAGGCCGCGTGACACAGCCCCGAGGTGCCTTGTCAACGCTCGCGCTCTACCCCACCCCCTCCGCTTCCTTCCTCAGTTCAGTGCGCTGGAGAGTGAGCGCGGGCTGGACGCGAACCAGGGCAAGCCTCGGGCCGTTCAACTTAATGGTTTCTGGCCCGCTGCCCGCGCGCTATTTGTGAGGCGTGGCCCGGCGAAAAAGGCACTTGGGGGGCGTGGGGCTCCCCAGCTGGCAGCGGTGACGGAGAGGGTGCGCGGGACAATGAGCTGGGCAACTACAAGCCGCCACCGCTTTTAGCTGGCTGAGCGGGCCCACCTGCGAGCATGGCCCGCGTGCTCGAGTCAGGTGTCCCAATGCCTTAAGGCCAGAGCGCCCAGATCATGGAGCAGTGCGGCTGGGGCTGTGGGGACTTTCCTTCATTAATTTATTTATTCGTGGAGAGCTTTCTCTGAGCAACCGCGATGGCCAACACCAGGAGCATTGAGCTGGAGCATTTTGAAGAACGGGACAAAAGGCCACTGCCAGGGTCGCTGAGAGGGGCTCCCAGCTCCTCTGGGGACAGCAGCATCTCTGGCCCCAAGGGCAATGGGCTCATCCCCCAGCCTGGAGCACAGTGCACACTGCAGCTTCTACCGCATGCGGACTTTGCAGGCCTTAAGCTCTGAGAAGAAGGCTAAGAAGGCACGCTTCTATTGGAATGGAGACCGCTACTTCAATGGCCTGGTCTTTGCCATCTCCAATGATCGTTTCAGTTCCTTTGATTCGCTCCTCATAGAGCTGACCCGCTCATTTTCCAACAATGTGAACCTGCCTCAGGGCGTCCGCACCATCTACACCAGAGACTGCAGTCAGAAGGTCACCAGCTTCGATGAGCTGCTGGAAGGTAGGAGGAGCGGGCAAGGCTTGGCAGGTGCAGTGACTGTGGGCTGGGCTCTTCCCCGCCTAGATTGGGGCAGGTGCTTTCTAGGCAGCCAGGGGGATTAGAGCTCCTCTGTAGTTTGTGTTGGGCCCGGGTGCACACATTCTCCGTCCTTCTCAAGAGATTTGCCTCATTTTTTTTTTTTGAAGAAAATTCTAATGAGTAGAGACAAATACAGACAATGGTACCTTTAAAATTAGCCAACTTATTTTTGCTGGAAGGGCAAGCTGTTTGAAAGCATGGTCCTCCAGTGAGGCGCGGGGTAACTCTGGGTGGAGCTCAGCGCAGCACTTGTGCTGTCCCCGTGTTCGGGATCCCACTGTGCCTTCTGTGCATGGCTGTGGTTCTGACTTGCACCAGGTTGGCTTTTCTGATTTCACTTATGGCAGAAGTCAGTCGAAATCAAGAGGGGCGATCCAGCATAGCAGGTATCAATCTTGGCTTCATCTTGGACCATACTGGACACTTTGCAAAGTATAGGTGACTGGACCCACCCACCCACCCCTTAGATATTATGATGTGCATGGTTGGGGTGTGACTTGGGTGTTTTAAAGTTTTGAAAGTTCCTCAGACGATTTCCAGTGTGTAGACAAAATGGAAAAGTAGCCGTGCTTAAAGAATTTTCCACATTTGGTCAACAGCGGGGTGAATCAAGGTGAATCTCTCCTGCCTTCTCCCTGAAGAGGATAACTAGGGTCGAGGGAAGCGACAGCAGAGGCCTATTAGAAATTAGTAATTCTGGCACAACAACTATTCATCACTCAGAAGGACCACTTGGTAATCCGTTGGGTCATTCTTGAGTTTCTGCCCTATTTATTAGTTCTTGGGAAGGGATGGGTGGTTGGTAGTTATGAACCTGATTTTTAGTTCTAAACAGCACCCAGAAAAGACCAGATACATCCCCTAGTGTGTATGGACTGAATGTATACATGTAGCTACCTCTCAGACATCTTTCGTAATGGAAATAGGGCATTCCATGTAGCCATAGCTATAAGAGGGAGGAAACTGATCTCTGAACTAGGTGGTTTTCTTATTTCAGCATAAACTTATATTCTAAAGTCATTTTCTCCATTTCACAGTTGATGAAACCCAAGCAGCATCCATGCCAGGGTTACTGATTTCTAACAGGCCTTAGTTGATGCTTTCTCTTTACCGTTCACCTCCAAAGGAAATAAGGTAGCTATTCTGAGGAGTCCTCAAAGTGCCTGAGTTTCTCCATTACTTTTAGCAAATGGTATCCCTTGCTCTGGCTACAGGACAACACAATTAAAATTGTCTTCTATATAATTTAGCAGTAGAAGGGACTACCTCACACTTTGTCTTAGGAAGTGAGTTTTGGTTTTAAAGACTAAAAGAAGAGGGTAAGAAACCTGTAGATGTGCCAGTAAAATGAAGACAACATCATTGAGAGGACCACATTACTTTGTAGAGACAAGGTCTCACTATGTAGCTTTGGCTGCCTTGGTACTCACTATGTAAACCAGGCTGGACTTGAACTCACAGAGATCCACCTGTCTCCAGTTTTCTGAAAACTGATCCTGATAATTTTTTGTCTGATCCCCATGTCTGAGCACCAGCACAGTGAAAGGCTCAACACTGTTGTGCAAGCACGTGTCACTCACTGGTCCTCAGGTGACCTCCAGATGGTTAATAATGCTAGGGTCCTTCTCTGAAGTTATTTTGACAAGGTATTGTTAAGTTAAATTAAACTGCTTCAAAGGAGAGATAAGAGCATTTTCTGTGTTAATATAAAGACACATGCTATACATCTAGTCCTAGGAGATGGGTGGCCTTCTGTGTCGCTTCAAGTCCAAATAGTTGGTTGGGAAATTTCCTTGAAGTCTTTCAGTTGCCGATATTTGGAGAATGGTGATTTGGGCAAACACTGACTACACATACAGTCCAAACAATTATACCACATTGTAAATAATGGTACAACGAATGGTTTCTGTGTCTTTGCTGACTTGGTTAAAGAGTTTTTGTGCGGTGGTGGCGCACGCCTTTAATCCCAGCACTCGGGAGGCAGAGGCAGGCGGATCTCTGTGAGTTCGAGACCAGCCTGGTCTACAGAGCTAGTTCCAGGACAGGCTCCAAAGCCACAGAGAAACCCTGTCTTGAAAAACCAAAAAAAAAAAAAAAAAAGAGTTTTTGTAATATAAAATTCAACTTTTTTGGTTACAGTAGAAATTTGTCTAATAGTGTCTTTCTCTATTAATTTCTTAGTTCAACAGGGTGCCTGTGATCCCAGAGTTCTGGAGGTACAAGCTGCTGGAGGATCATCCAAAATTTAAGGCTAGCTTGATCTAAATAGTTAAGTTCCCAGTTGCCAGGAATATATAGAACTTGTCTTTAACATTGAGCCTTCTCACCCCCCCTTTTTAAAAAGAATGTTTGTTATGCAATGTGGGGAGCAGAATTTGGACCCCCCAGAACCCACATAAATGCTGGTGGATGTGGAGGCTTGCCTGTAATTCTAGCTTTGTGAGACAGAGTCAGGGATCCCCATAGCAGCTGACTACTGAAACTAGCTGTATCAGTAAGCTCTGGGGTTAACGGAGAGACATCCCCTACCTTACTTAAGGTGAAAGGTGATTGAGGACAAGTCCCAGCATCAACCCCAGCCTACCACATGCAAGCACACAGTCATGTACATGCATATCCCTACATGTGTGCCTGCACATATGCAAACATGCAAAGACACATATGAAGTTTTAGGTTTCAATTAAAATCATTTGCTCAAATGTTCAGATTTATCCCACTGAACCAGGGTGCTTTCTGATGTAACTCACCTCAGTGAGTACAGTGTTGGCCATGCTGTCAAACCACTCTACTTCATGTGAGTCAGCTGTTAAACAATGTTTCATTTTCTTTGCCTCTTTCATGCTAGCAAACATACTTTAGGAGGTGACTAAAACAAAACTAAAATTGTCTTCAATTAAGACTAGAGAACTTGATTCAAGATTACAAGGCTCCTTCCTAGCCACTGTCCCCTTGAGCTCAGATGAGAAAAGAAATTTGCATGGCCCAGTTTTTTTCTCCTACCCTTGACCTTGAAAGTCTCTGGAGAATCAAGCTGGTCTGGTGTAGGACAGTTTTCCTTCAGCATGGTTCCTAAACCAGCTAACTGGTTTATTCAGCTCTCTGGATTAGTATTGCTGAGTGGGCTTTGTGGATTCCTGTAAATCTGTTTATTCTTGAAAACTCTTGTAGGACTCCATCTCCCAACAGTAAGTGTGGGGAAATCGGGTTGAGTCCGCCGAGCTTGAGTATCTCTGAAGGTCCATTTGGAATGTCCTGAAAACCCCAGGAAAAAGTCAGTCTTGCCAGATATATAGGCTCAGCCATAGTCAGCTGGGAACCTGAGGCAAACGTGGGTACAGAGTGCCATCTAGTGGTGAACCAGTGCAAGTGTCCACTGGCTAGGGAAATCAAACTGACATTTTGGAATGGTAGCCACAAAGTCATCAATGATAAAGCACAGTTTTTGGCTAAAAAGAAAAAAAGTCTCAAAGACAGGCACCTGGATGAGAAAATATGATAGTAAGAGAGTGCCCAGCTCCAGACCATTTTATTAATTTGTCATGTAGTCATCAGTCTTTTTGCTCTACTTGCCCATATGGAGAAAACAAAAGTACCATGACAAGGGCTACCATTCTCCAAAAACATGGTCCAATGGGGCTTATAGGTGAATTCATGTGGCACAAAAAAGAAAAACAAGTATTCCACGGTCCCCACCAGATGCAAATTTTATTATAGTTGAACCAGCTCTTGCCTGTACAACTTCTATGCAAAATGGTTTCAAGAAGGGCTGATAAAATGCTAGGCTCCTATTTACAAAATGTCTGTGTTATAGAAAAATGCCCAAAGAGCATAACCAACAACCTGCGGTCAAACTGCATTTAACCATCTTGCTTTCCTGTATTCTTTCTAAGCAGCTAGTTCAAATGTTGCTGTGGTTTAGCCAGTAGCTACCCTGTTTTCTGTTGCCACATTTAAACACTGGAAGCAAACACATCAAAATGCTGGTATCTTTTTATCCCTTACAGATATCCTTGTTCCCTGATAAAGAAACCATTGGGTTGTTGCCATTTTAATAAGGCTTAGCTACAAAAAAGTCTTAATCTGCCATTGAGATGTATATTTGCCTGTTTTATTAAAGCTTAGTGGATGGGGAAAGGTAACTCTCCATTGCAGAAATTATGTAATAGTACCCGATAAACCTTGTTCAAGAGAGTTTTACAATTTAGAACAAATTTGAAACATAATTGATGAGTTTGAAACTCTTGCCAAAATAAAGAACAATTTTATGGTATTTTTAATAATCATATTTTTTCTGTCATTATTGAATTGATTTATTTCTTGGAACAGTTTTAGTTGGTATAGTGTTTTATGACAGAAGAACCTCCTGGTTATATATGCCAAGTACTTTTGTCAGGATAAATACCACTAGGTGTTAAAGGGGCTTCAAAATGCGATGCTAGTAGCCTGCTATCATAAAGTACTTCTGACTTTTATACTGAATAGATGATTGTGCAAACTTTGAAAATTATAGACTGCTTTTCTTGGAATTTTTAACACTTAATTTTGTATATCTTTGGTCCAAATGATTCTGGGTTTATAGAACTACTTTGGTATTAACATTTGTTTTAACATAATACATTTCTAAAGATTAAAGATGATGAAAGTGGAGGAGTATCATAAGCAGGACTACAAAGCTGGGCTTGGTTCCACACACCTTTAATCCCAGCACTTGGTAGGCAGAGGCAGGTGTATCTCAAGTCTGAGACTAGCCTGATCACATAGCTGGTTCCAAGTCAGCTAAAACTCCATACTGACACCCTATTTCAAACCAAGCAAATAGGGATGCATTAGGTAGAAGCCCACTGCTTAGTTTGAAGGTCTGATAAATGCGTATATTTAGAGTATGTTTGGAATGATGTGCCCAGAGATTAGTTCAACCCTGATATCTTAGAAACAGCATACAGGGGCTGGAGAAATGGCTCAGTGGCTAAAAGTGCTGATTGTCTTTGCTGAAGATCCACACTGGGTTTTCAGTACCCGTGTTGGGCAACTTTAGGCCTTGAACTCTAGTCCAGGGAAGCTGATGCCCTCTTCTGGCCTCCTTTGGCCTTTGTTCATGCATTTGCATGAATGTTTGCATGCATGCAATTTTAAAAACTGGAGTGCAGGATTAGAAAGAGACAAAGACAATGCTAGATAAGCCCAGTCTGCCCATTATGGCTTGTGTGACCTTGGAAAAAGCCTCAAACCGCTATGCCACAATCTCACAAACAAAACGTTAGACTATCACTAACTACTTGAAAACTTTAGAGACTAAACAATCTGACATTCAGGAAGTGCCTCGAACAATGCCCCACATGCAGTTCCCATTAAACAGACTGGCTTTGTTGCCACAGATGTAAAATTCATTTCAGACTGTCTCATTTCACTGTAGACATTTTGGTTTCATATCTGTCTTTTACCTGCTGTGTTTGCCTTAGTCTGTGGTCACCAAATACTTCCAGGTTAACATAAGAGTGGGTCAGTGTGCTGGAGACAGCCGGCTGTGGGAGGCTTTAAACTTGGAGTCAGGGGATGCGGGATGCTTGATTCCAAAGTCCCCACATCTCCAGCAACGTTGATACAAGAGGACCGCATTTAACTTTCCAACCAATTTATAAGTCCATGGCTAACCTTTTTTTTTCTAAAATATTATTGAATGAAACCATCAAGGGGCCAGTGATGGCTCTCACAAACATAATTTTTTCCTACTAATGCATTTTTGACAAATACCCGAACTGGGGAAAAAATGCTATTCACATAGTGCCCTTTGAATCCCACTCATATTTAGGAAAATATGCTTCAGGACACAGTGTCTTTTTCTTATTATTTGCACACTATATGTTTGAACAATATTTTTACAATCTAACAATTGTAAAATGAGTCATTTACTTGAGACTTTAGTTTGTCATTAAAAGGAAACATGGTAGGGGCTGCTAAAAATGCCACAGCAATGGGGTCTTTGAAGTATTCAGTGCAAGATTCCTGGGTGCAAAGTCGGGTTCTCTTTGTTTTTGTCTTTACCCATACTTTCTGGTGCCTTCATGCCCAAGTATCATGAGGTGTACTCCATCAACCTACCAAAGCCTGAAGATGAGGCAGGGCTGAAAGGCACAAGAAAACTAAAGGGACATGAGTGAGGAGAGGACCACTAACTCCAGAGTCTGGTTAAAATCTCTTACCGGGTCAGAGAAGAGAATGCTAGCAAAATCCACAGAATTTTCTGGGAATATTACCTCCCCTGGAGACAATATTCCTTTTACATAGATATCTCAAATGAGAATGGTAAAGCAGTATTGAACCTTGCTTAGGGCTCTATCATCTATGATCTTTGAGTTAACACTCTTTCCCCTTTCCAGCCAACCATCTGCATGTTTTAAAGAATCTTTCAGTTTAGATGCTACACCTTTTCTCTAGTCCATATACGTAGTGAGTACTATTGGGGATATGTGGTGTTTGGCTTTATCAGTCTACATTCCCGTTCTGGAAACCTGAGAAATCATCCCATGATATTCTAGACTCTGGAGATCACCTCTCATCATCTCTTGTTACAGAGTTCTCTTCAGCCTTCCACTGAGCAGAGTCTTCCCAACCCAGACGGGGGGCACCCTTCTCCCTCTTCATCCAAGGCTCCAGAGGAATCTGAAGGAAAACTGTGGCTCTGGCTGAACTACAGTCAGAACTTCCAGGCTGACACTAGTCCTTCTGTGCAGAGAAAAGTAAGTTAAAGCCAGAACTGTGAAAAAGCAGATAGACTATTCCGTATATGGATCAAGTGGGTAAACTCTTGGCTACAGTTGTTCCATGATTGGGTGTAAGAGCATTATTTTAAAAGTGGACTTTTTGAAAATATAGTCTGATGCTAATGACAGATGAAGAAGGGATAAAAATAAAAAGCAAGAGAATTTTGAGGAAAATATGTTTTTAAAGTTGTATGCTTACTTTGACTATTTTTTAAAATCCAAATTGTACTAATTCTAAAACAAATAGAACCATTTGGTCAGAAATTGGTAATAGAAGCTAGAAGTGTATATATATTAATCCCATAAAAGTGATGCAACTTCTTATGAAAAATCAATTATATTGAGATTTTTTTTCTTACAGATCAAAACAACAATTCACACCAGATTCTGTCAATTACATATTCAAGTTGCCTATCTTTCCCTTCTAGGTTCTTTCCTCAAAAAAAAAAGTAATATAAAGCCTAGAGAGTAAGAATGTGGTCTAAATGAGGCTTCCTGTAGAAAGAGCAGCCAGAGAGAGCAATCAGTCTTTTTCAATGGCTGAAACTTGGTCTCTTGGTGGGGCAGATAGCACATAGAGAGGGTGGGGATGTCATTTGTAAAAGTCTACTTCACAGGAGCAACATGCTCTATGTAGCAGATCTCTAGTAGGATACACTGTTTCTGGAGATATAAAGCATCCACCTACATCCTTGCCTCTATGGACTTAGATTCTTAGTATCATTATGGGATTGTGGTAACTGATATTGTCTTGAATACCAGCTAGGTGGTCCTAGCTGTTGATGGACTCTGGGTGGCAATAATGAGTCCCAGTAGTAGGCAGTTTAAAGGTTCTTTCAGGATTCTCTTGTTTCCCTCTAAGGAGATGTAAGGAGGACCACAAGCCATGCTGTGGTGAATGTAGGAGCCACTGCCCCCAGAACAGGAAGAGCAAGTTGGCTGAGCTGTCAGATCTGCTTGGACAAGGATGAACCATGAGCCAGACAGATTCTGTTGTTCTTTGTGGTGACCTGAGTATTGGCCGTTGGCCTCTAATCTTTGTTGAGTGTGGGGAAGGCTCTGCCATTCTGGCATGGGAGACTGAGCTTGTAATATTGTTTCCTCATGCTATCTAATTGGGAATTTCTTTAAACTCCTAATCCTGTGTCTGTGGCCCAGTGCTGGGTAGCTTTTAGGACTAGGCTTTGACTGTTCTATGAGAAGGAAAAATAAACCAGCTAATGAGTGACCTCCAGTGTCTCTGACTTTTCATGTTTGATTGTAGATAAAGAGGGATCTGTGCAGGAATTGAGTGCCTAGACAAAGATTCAAGCTGGTAGATTTACAGTACAGAAAGGGAGAGGCAGGATAGTGGTTGAGAACTTTCATACTTCAACAGTTGCTGAGATTATTAGTATGGAGCTAGGTAATAAATTTTGAGGCCCAGCAGGGTGGTGTTAGCCAGTGAGGGATTTTGGGAAGGCTTAGCAAGCAGGAATAATATGTGTGGGCTAACTTATAGGTCGTTTTTTTTTCATGAATCTTTGCTGCTTCTCTTGTAATGACTTGTAAGGAAGATCACAAGCTATGCTATGGTGTGTGCAGGGTGTTTAGACAAGGTCTGTTGAGCTGTCATTTCTTCTGTTTTTGTTGAACTATGATTTAGGCTATGGTTCTGTTTGTCTGTTTAGTGACCTGGTCAGCGTTACTTGTACTCTGAGCCTCCCAGTGTATGGATTTCCTGGGAAGAGGGGAGATTCTTCAGCTCTTGTATTGTAGGTTATTATACTTGTAATATCATTGTCTAGTGTACACATTGGGGCGTTATTTTGGTGTGCATTGAGATGACAGATTCAAAACCTGATGTTGTGGTTTCTATAATTTCTGAATATTGTATTTTACTTTCAAGTTTGTCTTATAAATGTTTCAAATTGTCTAAAAGGTTGTAGAACTATGGTGATGTTGATTATCTTTTGCAATACATGATTAGAATGCTTCTAACTTTCTGCTCTCTCCAGCCACAATGATATGATTCAGTGATATTTAGTTCTATGGGACAAAAGGAGCTACCAAAATTTCTCAGGTGTGCATGTTGTTGGTCAGGTAGATAGGGGCAGAATCTTTATCTTGTGATATAATCCTTGTGAGAGGAAGCAGTGCCTAAAAGAACTGTTATTTTACACATTTAAGCTGTACAGCCTGAGATACAATCCTTGTATCCTTGGTGTGCTTAAATATAAATCACTCAACTTTGGAGCACATGATTTCACCTTTTTAGATTTTTTTTTTGTGGATTATAATTACATCATTGACATCATCACTTTCTTTGTCAGAGCTTAGAGTTTCAGTGGAGAGAGTCTTAGGTGGTGATAAGTCCTGAGTGAACTGTCTCTCTTTCAGCCTTTCACCTGGAGACAGGCTTCCTGGGATCCAGTTCCTCTTATTTTCTTATGTACTCCTATAGTGTTTGTTCCCTGAATGTGGGGTTTTTTCCTAGTTACTGGCGTATTCAATAGTGTTTGTTCCCTGAATGCCTAGTCACTGGTGGGGGAAGAGCCATTGTTAAACGTGTGGTGGAGAGGACCTTTTCTCTTAGATGACATGTTAGGACTAAACTCACTTTGTTGTGCTGTCTTTGGGATGCATTTAAAGGGACTGTTTACAAAAACTTTTACCTCATTTTTTGAGTCCAACTATATCCTTTAGGCTTCTCCAACTCCTACTTCTTTATGAGTCTCTTGCAGGTCGGCAGTATAGTAGACGCGTGCTGCCATCATGTGGCTGAATAGTGGAATGACACATTTTATAGTTCTGGAAGGCTGGCTCAGCAATATTCTCTTGAGCCTAGTGAAGCTTAGGGCAGTAATAGTCAGAGTTTTAACTGAGTTGTACCCATGGAATTCCTGAATAATTTTACAATTTTAATGTATAAGTTCTCTGGTGCTGATTCTGGTGCTGTCCTGATAGGTCCATAATATTGAATCAACTGCCACAGACTCTGCCTTCCTCCCTGTAAAAGTTGATTATACTGTTGACGAGATGTCCTGTCTCCCTGCAGGGCAATTATTCAAACTGTCTATCCCCACTTTGTCATTATGAAGGCTCAAAACAGCCAGTGGAAATAATAAGAAGACACAAGGCTTTATGCTACAGTTATCCTGTACACTTGGTACACAGAAGTTTTGATACTATGATGCCACGATGTTATAGTTTCTTTCCCTAGCAAGTGATTCAAGGAAGGGAACAAGAGGAAAGCAGGAATACATTGGATAAACTCTCAGAGTAGTCAGGCCATGTTATTTCATCCTCTTTGTTGTCATCAACACAAGCCATTGACTGCACCAGTGAAAGAAGCATTAGAGAATTTGTGGGTGTATTTTCCAGTTTCCATTTTAGTGGAGATAAGTAACATACAACATTAACCTAAGTATGGTAAAATCATTTGTTAATCTATTTACTGTTTTTTTGTGATTTTTCTTTTTTAGAGAAGGTCTTGCTATGTAGATCAGGCTGGCCTCAAAATCACAGAGATCCACCTGCTTTTGCCTCCTGAGTGCTGGGATTAAGTGTGTGTGCTCTCATACCAGGCCAGGTTAGATTATATGTAATATTGGTATAAAATTAAAGCAAATCTTACTATCATTTGTCTTCATAGTATGTCTCTATTTTCATCTCACAACTCTGTGCTAAAGTCTATATAGTGATGAATGATGACCTATCTTATTATATCAATTATGAATTGCATTCAATGTTTATTAACACAAATCCAGCTTACAAAACCTGTAACAGGAGTCCACAAGGATCCAGGCCAGACCTGGAAAGGTGGCTCTCCAAAGCAAGCATGAGCCCAGTACCTTCTTCCACATCCCATACTAATCATAGTGTTTGCAGCTTTTATTAATACATGATCCACCTTTGCATTGTCTGCAACACTTACTCTTCTGGTCATCGTGACATAATACATGGCATCAATAGCGCAAAGGAGGAAACTGCTTTGGTCTATGACTTTAGAGAGTTCAGTTCAAGGTTCCGTTGCCTCACGTGCCTCACCATGATTCCCTAATATTATCAACCTATCAAGGGTACAGAACCATCATTATCTAATGGCCTGAGGAAATGAGATCCAGGGAGTGTGTTCCAGTCATTGGTGTTTTTTTTTTTGGATCTTCTTTTTGCCCTTCTAGGTGTTCTTTAATCCAGTCACATTAACTACAAAAGCTGATAGTACTATATCCCTGCTGTGAGAAAGGCAGTCAGTGTCAGCCAGATTGCTGAAAGGGCACTTCTTCCATGAAGCTTTTCTTGTGCTCTAGAGATGCCCGCGTCCACTAATGGACACAGCCAGCCATAACTTATAGGTCTGAGGAAGTCAACAAATCCAGCTGGATACATTGCTGTCCTTCATACCATGCCTGTTTCTAGAAAGGTCAAAAGGATACTGGTTAGACAACTAATACCAGAGCTCTTCCAAGGAGCTCTGACACAAGATTCTGCTCCCAAGAGCTTTGGTGCATTTTTTTGAGACATCAAATGCCAGCTAGACGACAATACTAGCTGGGATTTATCTGTTTTAAAGGAGGGAGTCCGGTCAGTTTTTCACCCCAAATATAAAGTATATTTTTAAAAGTAGTTATTTTTCCTGGCTAATAAAACTGAGAAAATTAGCTGTTGTGAACATTGTTTCTGGGGATACTCCCAAGGAGATAACTGCATGGTTGTATAGGGGTAAGCTCATCAAAGACTTGTTTGAATAGCAAGGACTTTGGATGCATCACTGTATGAGAAAAGAGCCATGTGCCACATGTGCAATTTCTGAGTTAGTATGTGCTTTTGGGTTTTTTTCTTCCTTTTTTTTAGTTTTAAGAGAAATAACAAAAAGAACATCAGAATCCTCAAAATTATTATCTCTAGATTATGAGATTTTCACAGTTTATCTGCATTGCACTTTTATTTGAATTGGATTGCATGTTTTCAATCTGCTTGAATGTGCATATATTGTTTTCATAAAACAATAGCTCTTTTCAAAGAAACTAAGGAAGGGAGTGGTCATTTGACTAATATTATTCCTATTTACATCCCCCTTTGCCTGTAATTTTGCTAGATAAGACTATAAATTAAACTTAGAACTTAACCCTTGTTGGGTGTTCTGATCTTTGCTAAAATGATGTCTTTTTTTTTATGGAAAGCGAAGCTGGGTGTGGTAGCGCATTTTTTTAATATTTATTTATTTATTGTGTATACAATATTCTGTCTGTATGATTGAAGGCCAGAAGAGATGTCTTTCTTTAGTGATGATAACGTTCAACAAAATTAGGGACACGGAGAATCCTGAGGTTTGTTTTATATTTAGAACACTTTGACTTCCTGGTGTATCTTTTCCCTTTTATGACTAGGTAAAACACTCTTTTGGAAACAGTGTGAAGGGAGTGTTAGGGCTGAGCAGGAGCAACAAAAAGAGGGATCATGCTAAGGGTGTCTGGGAGACAAACTTGAAGACTGTGGATCAGAGAAGGGTTGACTTACTTGGATGTCAAGACACACACCTGCCCTTTTTCTCTTCTGGCCTGGGCCTATCTATCACTCTGCCCTCACTTGATTAAAATCATTAACTGCTTCAAGTTTTAAACTTCCTTTGGAAGATTTTTTTTTTTGTTTAGCAAATGGCACGAAAGCTGAATCCTAGTAAATTGGAGGCAAATTAACAGCAATAGTCAAACACACTGTTCAGTAACCTCCAAAAATTACAAGTTGTTTGGTTCTGGTTAAGTTTGGAAGTGGAACTCTGAGTTTTTAGAAAAAGTAGAGGACAGTTTTCCAGGCCTATAGCAGATATGTCAGATGAGCATTATGCCACCGATTGTGTATCCTGAGCACATATTATCTTAACTTCTATTTTCTGCCACCTTGCTGTATATTTAATGAATGTAAATTTTTAAGTTACCAGTCAACTTAAAAGAGCAATTTAGGAAGACAAGTATGAGTCACTTAAATTCAGGACTAGTGGAGAACTAGTCAGCGTCTCAGATTTACTTGAAATTTATGTTTCCTGTTTCTCTTAGTGAGGACTCAGCATTTTACAAATACTTTGTGGTTACTGGCCAGTTAAAGTTTTTTTCCCCAATCATGTAGCCTATAATTGTGAATAAATTTAATATTAAGAAAATTTTAGAATTTTAGAAGCAGTTACTTTCAGAGTACATAGAATCAGTTAATATTCGGTTGATCATATGTAGAGGTGCTGCACGGTGAATATGTTGGCTGTATATTGTTTCTGTGTTGAGGTTGCTGAAATGGAAATTGTGTTATGCAGCATGGCTTTGTAATTCATGGTAATGTAAAGACAGACCTTGTGGTTAAATTATTGGTTGGAATTTTTTGTGTGAATTTATAAATAAAATATAAATAGGAGCCGGGCAGTGGTGGCACACGCCTTTAATCCCAGCACTTGGGAGGCAGAGGCAGGCGAATCTCTGTGAGTTCAAGACCAGCCTGGTCTACAAAGAGCTAGTTCCAGGACAGGCTCCAAAACCAAAGAGAAACTCTGTCTTGATAAACAAAAAACAAACAAAAAAATGTAAATAGGAATTGTTACCTTAATGATTGCTATTTACCTATTATACTCAAATTTTTTGTTTTTCATTACAATATTTTTAAAATATTGAGATTTTAGTAAAACACTTAGTTGAGAATCTTTTTTTTTTTTTTTTGGTTTTTCGAGACAGGGTTTCGCTGTGACTTTGGAGCCTGTCCTGGAACTAGCTCTTGTAGACCAGGCTGGTCTCGAACTCACAGAGATCCGCCTGCCTCTGCCTCCCAAGTGCTGGGATTAAAGGCGTGCACCACCACCGCCCGGCGAGATTCTTATCAAGGTTAAAAGAAAGTTTTAATGCTAAATCTGGTGGGAATAAGGTCTTTTTAAAAATTAAAAATTTAACCGGGTGGTGGTGATGCAAGCCTTTAGTTCCAGCATTTGGGAGGCAGAGATGGGCTGGATCTCATTGAGTTCAAGTCCAGCATGGTCTACAAAGTGAGTCTGAGGACAGGCAGGACTGTTACATAGAGAAACCCTATCTGAAAAAACAAAAAAAATTAACATGCAAGATGAGATCTATATATGTATGTATTATAGATGTCATAATATATAGCTTTTATTCTTTTAAATGAAGAAAGGAAAGACTTGCTCCATAAAATGTGTAGTTAATATTTTATCTATGAATCTTGCAAGAAAGAAATGTCAAAGTATACTCAAGTTTTTGCACCTAATTCAATTGCCCTCCCCCAGGGTCGGGGGGGGGGCTAGGATACCCTACTCCATGCCAGTGTCTGTTATGTATAGAAAAAGGAAGCTGTTCTTTATGAACCAGGAAATCCCATTAGAAGGTGGCAGTAGGCAAGGAGAAAGTTGGAAGAAAGTTCTCCTTGCACCTGCAGTGTGAGGTGCATTTAGGGCCTAGAGGAGGCAATATTGGGAGCATCTGAATTTGGAAACCAGATCATTTTACAATGAAAGCTGAATACTGAAGCACATTTTAACCACAGAATTGAAACTATATCCAGCTCTATGTACCCATTTGCATTCTTGTTGCTGTAGTGTTCTGAGGCTACCAAAACAAGGCACCATATACTGGGCCATTTAAAATGTTCGCAAGGCTATGCTGTCTCTAGAGAATTTGCTGTGTTACTCTATGCTTTTGTGTCTTAGGTTGTCCTTGATGTTCTGCTCCAGCCTGTGTCTCTTACCAAAGGGCATTGTCCCCATGTGCCCTGCAACATTGGTTATAAAATTGGGTTGCCTAGGCTCATAGCATCAAGCCTATAGGAACTTGTTCAAAAGGCAAATTTTCAAAGTTCACTGCAGATTTCTTGACTTATAAACTTGTAACTAGACTTCCAGATAGGCTAACTAGTTAGACGCCTTGTTTCTAGATATAAACAAGGTAAGTGGAAAGATTTTAATGTTAAGATGTGCCCAGGAAGACCCCTGAGAAGGAAGATCTCAAGTAGCTGAGAGAGAGAGAGAGAGAGAGGATGGTGGAAGTGAAGTACAGCAAGTGTGAAGATCCTGCAACACGTGGTTAAGGAACAAAGCAAGGAGTCCAAAGCTACAACACACTGGGGAAACAGAATTGGGCAGTATTGGATAAAGGTCAAAAGTGGTTAGTTTTGCTATATTCTTTCTGCAGGGTCTTATGTATATATAAGCAACAGCTCCACCAGGTTAGTGCAAGGGCGTGTTCAAGTGTACGCCTGTGCTAGTGCGGGTAAGAGTCAGGGGTCTTTCTTAGTTGCTTTGCTCCAGGTTTTTTTGAGACAGGATCTCTCCCAGAACCTGGAGCTTACCAATTCTGTGAGAATAGCTGGTCAGCCAGTCACTGTGGAGGGTGGGGTGGCATTGCTTCCCCAGTCCTGGCTTGCAGAGTCAGGTGCCATTGCACCTTGCTTTTTTTTTTTTTTTTTTTGGTTTTTCGAGACAGGGTTTCTCTATGGTTTTGGAGCCTGTCCTGGAACTAGCTCTTGTAGACCAGGCTGGTCTCGAACTCACAGAGATCCACCTGCCTCTGCCTCCCGAGTGCTGGGATTAAAGGCGTGCGCCACCACCGCCCGGCCTGCACCTTGCTTTTTTTACATGGGTTCTGGCGTATTGAACCCAGGTCCTCACTGAGCTTTTGTACTTTCCTAGTTGTCGGAGCCCGTGTGGGTCCAACACAAACTACAAACTTCCTAACTTGGCTGGAACGGAGTCGCGAGGAATAAGCGGACACAGCTCCCACAGTCACCATGGAAGAAGTTTTTTTTTTTGTTTATTCTCCAAGCACCTTATATATCCATACGAAATGAGCGGGAACACACAAAGGCAGTTGCTTAGGTAACCAGGTACCTACACTTACGTCATGTCTCTGTCCTCTATCAGTCACGAAGGCCCTGAATTAGCATCTCTATAAGATAGCTTCCAAATAGCATAAGAAAATGAACCCCAAACATCCTGGCCAGCTTTCAGCCAACACCTTTGCTCAGGTAATCTACATTTTAACAAAAGAAGCTAGAAACAGACATGCTGGCTTTTGAAGGGCAGCGACATTCAGTCTCCAGTAAGACTGTCAGCTCTAATCGGGGTGGTCTTTGTGCCACTTATCAAAATGTGCCCACAATCCACTCTCTCTTAATAATTTTTATAAACCCTGTGCTTCTGCAACAGGACAGATTCATCGCGTCTGCCTTGGGCAAAGTCCTCTTCAATTACCCAAATTTTCCCGTCATAGGAACAGGCATTTTTTATGCAAGCCCCTGTCTTAGGCATCTGGGGAGAAGAAGCTTCAAACCCGTCATTGACTGCCGACCTCTGTAAAGAGAAGAGATTAGTGGAGAGAAATATACTTTTCAGGCCCTGTGTATCAGCCATATCTTGTTAGGATGCATCACAAAACTTTATGTATGATTATGCTCCCAAAGACTATATTCTCCTATCTTAAAGGAGAGTAGAATTGCCTGAGTTGAAGATGTTACTTCCGCTGGCACAGAACATCATTTAGAGTTTACTTTCTTAAATTTTCATACTTTTGTGTTTCGCCGGTCAAAACCAGCCTTCCCAATTATTGATAATTTCATATTTAGCCGGTCAGTACCAGCTCTCTGATTATTCATTTCCTGTTTAGCCGGTCAATACCAGCTCTCCGATTATTCATTACTTCACATTTAGTTGGTCAGTACCAACTCTTTAATTATTTATAATTTTATATTTAGCTGGTCAGTACCAGCCCTCCAACTTCTTCATAATCTCATATTTAGCCGGTCAGTACCAGCTCTCCAAGTGTTTATAATTTCATAACTTTCTTTACCATAAATTTATATTCTTTTCGGTCATTACCGATGTATTTAGCACCATTGGTCATTACCAGATTTTTCCCATCACCTTATATGCAGCTGTAAATATCAGGTCAATACCGTTAAGAACACAATACCATTTGCTGATATTAAGTCTCATTTTCAGTCTCTGTGTAGCTGTTAAAACCTCAGTCTGTCCCTTTGTTAAGTGAAGGGGGGTCTTAGACACACTTTATTTTGCAGCTTTCTTTCCCTGAGGGGAAAGTTTAGGTTTTAGTTCTTAGGTTCAAAGTTTTATTCAAAATGAGTCCTGTCCCATAAACTGAGAACATTCAAAAGTTTAGTTTGTATCTCAGTTCTGAATCAACAGGTTTCACACCACAGCCAGCAGCAGACAACACAATCAGTTCGTCTCAGCAGGATTTCTTTGTCTGAAGTTTCCTTGCAGCGCTGTGAGTTACAGGTCTGGATCAGGCGACTCTCTGTGGGCTGGGTTACTGGATTCCTCCTGGAGCCGATTTCTTTCCGTTCCTTCTGTGGGGCGGTTGTCAGCTACGCTGTCCTTAGGTCCGTTGTCCTTCTGCTGAATGCATCGGATTAGACGTTCTGGAAGCCATCTCGCTTGGTTTTCGTCCTGTGAGAAAACACAAACATGCCCTCGACCCCATATTAGGATGGGGTCGGGTCCCTTCCAAGTCCCATTTGCAGGATCTTTCCATTTTGCTTTAGCAAATGTGGTTTTTGTACCGTTATGCCACAATTTGTCCGCAGCTGATAGCTCATGGACATCTGTATTTAGAAAGTTTAGCGTAAACAATGCATGATTTAAAGCATTGTGTGGTGTCTGAGGATACAACTCCCCTGTCTTTATTTTTTGGAGTTGTGTTTTCAAGGAGCCGTGTGCACGCTCCACAATTCCTTGTCCTTGAGGATTATATGGAATACCAGTCTTATGAACAATATTCCATTGAGTACAGAATCTTTGAAAAGCTTTGTTAACATATCCGGATCCATTGTCTGTCTTTATTACTTTTGGGGTTCCCATGCATGAAAAGCATTTCAAGCAATGAGTTATTACATGCTTGGCAGCTTCTCCAGTTTGTGCTGTGGCCATTATGAATCCTGAGTAAGTATCAATTGTCACATGCACATATCTCAATTTTCCAAACTCAGTAATGTGAGTTACATCCATTTGCCAAATATGATTCGGCAGCAGTCCTCGAGGATTTACTCCCAAATGAGGCACAGGTAGATATTGTGGGCATCTTTCACATTGTTTAACAATTTGTCGAGCAGCTTCCCTGGTCAACTTAAATTGTTTTCTTAAACTTAAGCTGTTTTGATGATGCAAAGCATGTGACTGCTGTGCAAGTTCAACCTGAGATACAGCGATTATTTTTGTAGCACACCTGCTGTTTCTGTATAGCCTGCTCTATCTGTGAGAGAGTCTGTCTAGCAGCTTCTGAAAGCTGCCTGCTAGAATTTGGATCGCTGTCTCCTTTAAGTATCTCACTTAAAGGCTCAAGGTCTCCTGTAGGAAACCTCAAATAAGGTCTTAGCCATTGTATATTTCCTAATAACCTTTGAAAGTCATTAAGAGTCTTTAAGTTGTCCTTCCTGATTCCTATCTTTTGAGGCTTAATTTCTTTGGGGTATAACATATGACCTAGATATTGAAAAGGCGGGTGCCTCTGTACTTTCTCAGGAGCGATAACCAAACCTGCATGGCTTAGACACTGCTGTAACAATCCATATGCCTCTAGTAAAGTATCTTCATTTCTATGAGCCAACAAGATGTCATCTGTATAATGAATTGTGTACACCTGCGGAAATTGATTTCTAACTTCCTGTATAGCTTGGGCTACAAATTTTTGGCACAATGTCGCACTATTTAACATACCCTGGGGTAAGACATTCCATTGATATCTCTTCATTGGCTCTTTGAAATTAACTGAAGGAATGCTAAAAGCAAATCTTTGACAGTCTTGTGGCGCTAAGGGAATTGTATAAAAACAATCTTTCAAGTCTAAGATAATCTTATGCGTGCCTTTTGGAATGGCTGCCGGGGACGGCAATCCTGGTTGCAGTGCTCCCATTGGGTGCATGGTTGCATTAACCTCTCTTAAATCCTGAATTAATCTCCACTTTCCCGATTTTTTTTTAATAACAAAAATTGGAGAGTTCCATGGAGAATTAGATGGTGAAATATGTCCATTATCCAGCTGTTCCTGCATTATCTGCTGGGCAGCTTGCAATTTTTCTTGTGTTAGAGGCCACTGACTCACCCATACAGGGTCATTACTTTTCCATATTATCGGGTCTGCATGGAGTGCAGGTCTTTCAGTGACCTCTCCTAAAAATACCCTAATCCTGCTCTAGAAGTTCTACTGTTTGATACGACAGGATCAATCTTTCCCTTATTATCTCTTCCTAGACCTTGATTAGGTAATAATCCTTGCTGAAACATCTGATTAGTAACAGCCGTGCTGGGAGAATATAAATATACTCCCATTCTGGACATGATATTTCTGCCCCATAAGTTCACAGGTAAATGGGGAATGATATACGTCTCAAAGGTTCCTTCATGTCCTTCCTCATCTTTCCAATGCAGTTCATTGCTACTTTGTTCAGGATTTCTAGTCTGACTGATTCCTTGTAACATAATCTCAGTGGCATACATATTGAGAAACAATTAACTAGATCCCTTGAACTGAGAAGCTTCTGTATAGCAACGGAGATAATCAACAAGATACAATAGCCTATACAACTGGAAAATATCCTCACCAATCACTAATCCACTCCAAAACATACAAAGAACTCAGGAAATTAGCCACCAAAAGAACAATAAACAACAGACTTCTGATGAAAAGGCAAAAATGTGAAATAAAAAAGAAGCACTTTAACCTGTTTATCTTAGAGGCTACCTTAGTTTAAACCTGTCCTTTTCTTTCAGTTGAAGCTGCGCTGCACGGCAGGGGGTAGGACACAGGCTCTCTTTGTTAGCTGCCTTTCTAAGCTCTGGTGGGCGGATTTTTAACTATCTTTTTTATTTTAACTTGCAAATCATAAAATTAGGAGAATTTCTGAATCCTCTTCTCTGTTCTATAGACTGTGTGAGGTTAAATTTGCTCTCTAAACTTAACTCTTGCTCCTGCTTGCCTTTTACCCACAGGTGGGTTAGATTAAATGGCTACTGTGAGCACGTGGCACCTCAGTCTCTGCAGCAACTTGGTGATTTTTCAATAACTCTGTCATTGTTCTGCTTCATTCTAAATTACCAACTTATTTAACTGAATACTTTTTTCTTATTTCATATCTAACTTATTTACAATTTTTTACACCCGATTTAAATTTTGTCCCGCTATTCTACATTTCTTTCTCCTATTCTACATCTCTAGTTCTGAGAGCTCACTACTCACGTATCCACCGATTTCTTTCCTCGTGGGTTCCTCACGTCTGGTCACGCCTTCCTTGCTTGGGGAACGCAGATTCTCCTCCGTGCTTTGTCCGTTTTCCCTCTGGGATCCAGCGATCAGCATTCACCGTCTCTCTCGTGTCGTGCCTTCTCCGGGGTCGTGGAGTTCGGCCGTCAGCACCGCGTTCCTTTTTTTACTTCTTTCTCCGGCCTTCGTCTCGGGGTTCCGTGGTCAGCTCTAGTTGTCTTTAATCTTGGGGTTCAGTGGTCAGCCGCACGTTGTGGCGCCATTATGTCGGAGCCCGTGTGGGTCCAACACAAACTACAAACTTCCTAACCCGGCTGGAACGGAGTCGCGAGGAATAAGCGGACACAGCTCACACAGTCACCATGGAAGAAGTTTTTTTTTTGTTTATTCTCCAAGCACCTTATATATCCATACGAAATGAGCGGGAACACACAAAGGCAGTTGTTTAGGTAACCAGGTACCTACACTTACGTCATGTCTCTGTCCTCTATCAGTCACGAAGGCCCTGAATTACATCTCTATAAGATACGCTTCCAAATAGCATAAGAAAATGAACCCCAAACATCCTGGCCAGCTTTCAGCCAACACCTTTGCTCAGGTAATCTACATTTTAACAAAAGAAGCTAGAAACAGACATGCTGGCTTTTAAAGGGCAGCGACATTCAGTCTCCAGTAAGACTGTCAGCTCTAATGGGGTGGTCTTTGTGCCACTTATCAAAATGTGCCCACA